>JAMKQA010012457.1:0-13000 GCA_024699735.1 Posidonia australis
TAGGCAATAAGGAACCAACGACTCGGATCACCTCCGGATCAGAGGAGTCTCGAGGAATGGGATAGATGGTTGGGCCTAGGCTATAAGGACCAACGACTCGGATCACCTCCTGATCAGAGGAATCTCGAGAAACGGATAGATGGTTGGTCCTAGGCTATATGGAACGAACGACTCGGATCACCTCCGGATCAGAGGTGTCTCGAGAAAAGGACAGATGGTTGGTCCTAGGCAATAAGGAACCAACGACTCGGATCACCTCCGGATCAGAGGAGTCTCGAGGAATGGGATAGATGGTTGGGCCTAGGCTATAAGGACCAACGACTCGGATCACCTCCTGATCAGAGGAATCTCGAGAAACGGATAGATGGTTGGTCCTAGGCTATATGGAACGAACGACTCGGATCACCTCCGGATCAGAGGTGTCTCGAGAATAGGATAGATGGTTGGTCCAAATCTATTAGGAACCATTGACTCGGATTACCTCCACATCAGAGGTGTCTCGAGGAAAGGATAGATGGTTGGCCCTAGGATATAATGTACCAACCACTCGGATCACCTCCGGATCAAAGTTGTCTCAAGAAAGGGATAGATGGTTGGTCCTAGGCAACAAGGAACCAATGACTCGGATCACCTCCGGATTTGAGGAGTCTTGAGAAAAGGTTTGATGGTTGGTCCTAGGCTATAATCAACCAACGACTCGGATCACCTCTAGATCGGATGAGTCTCGAGAAAAGGATGGATGGTTGGTCCTAGGCTATAAGGATCCAACGACTCGAATCTCCTTCGCATCAGAGGAGTCTCGAGAAAATGATAGATCGTTGGTCCTAGGCTGTTAGGAACCAATGACTCGGATCACCTCCGGATCAGAGGAGTCTCGATGAAAGGTGAGATGGCTGGTCCTAAGCTATAAGGAACGAACGACTTGGATCTCCTCTGGATCAGGGGTGTCTTGAGAAAAGGAAGGATGGTTGGTCCATAGCTATAAGGAACCAACGACTCGGATCACCTCCGGATCAGAGGAGTCTCGAGGAATGGGATAGAAGGTTGGGCCTAGGCTATATGGAACCAACGACTCGAAGCACCTCCAGATCAGTGGAATCTCGAGAAATATATAGTTGGTTGGTCCTAGGCTATATGGAACCAATGACTCGGATTACCTCCACATCAGAGAAGTCTCGAGGAAAGGATAGATGGTTGGTCCTAGGCTATAATGAACCAACGACTCGGATCACCTCAGGATCAGAGTAGTCTCCGGAAAAGGATAGATGGTTGGTCCTAGGCTACAAGGAACCAATGACTCGGATCACGACCGGATTTGAGGAGTCTTGAGAACAGGATAGATGGTTGGTCCTAGGTTATAAGCAACCAACGACTCGAATCACCTCCAGATCAGAGGAGTCTAGAGAAAAGGTTGGATGGTTGGTCCTAGGCTACAAGGATCCAACGACTCGGATCACCTCCGGATCAGAGGAATCTCAAGAAAAGGATACATGTTTGGTCCTAGGCTATTAGGAACCAACGACTCAGATCACCACCGGATCAGAGGTGTCTTGAGGAAAGGATAGATGGTAGGTCCAAGGCTATAAGGAATCAACGACTCGGATCTCCTCTAGGTTCGAGGAGCCTCGAGAAAGGATAAATTGTTGGTCCTAGGCTATAAGGAACCAACGACTCGGATCATCTCCGGATCAGAGGAGTCTCGAGGAATGGGATAGATGGTTGGGCCTAGGCTATAAGGAACCAACGACTCGGATCACCTCCAGATCAGAGGAATCTCGAGAAAAGGATAGATGGTTGGTCCCAGGCTATATGGAACGAACGACTCGGATCACCTCCGGATCAGAGGTGTCTCGAGAAAAGGATAGATGGTTGGTCCTAGGATATAAGGAACCAACGACTCGGATCACCTTCAGATTAGAGGAGTCTCGAGAAAAGGATAGATGGTTGGTCCAAATCTTTAAGGAACCAATGACTCGGATTACCTCCACATCAGAGGAGTCTCGAGGAAAGGATAGATGGTTGGTCCTAGGATATAATGAACCAAAGACTCGGATCACCTTCGGATCAGAGTAGTCTCAAGAAAAGGATAGATGGTTGGTCCTAGGCTACAAGGAACCATTGACTCGGATAACCTCTGGATTTGAGGAGTCTTGAGAAAAGGTTAGATGGTTGGTCCTAGGCTATAGGGAACCAATGACTCGGATCACCTCCAGATCGGAGGAGTCTCGAGAAAAGGATGGATGGTTGGTCCTAGGCTATAAGGATCCAACGACTCGGATCACCTTCGGATCAGAGGACTCTCGAGAAAATGATAGATGGTTGGTCCTAGGCTGTTAGGAACCAACGAATCGGATCACCTCCGGATCAGAGGAGTCTTGAGGAAAGGAGAGATGGCTGGTCCTAAGCTATAAGGAACGAACGACTTGGATCTCCTCCGGATTAGGGGAGTCTTGAGAAAAGGATGTATGGTTGGTCCTTGGCTATAAGGAACCAACGACTCGGATCACCTCCGGATCAGAGGAGTCTCGAGGAATGGGATGGATGGTTGGGCCTAGGCTATATGGAACCAACGACTCGAATCACCTCCAGATCAGTGGAATCTCGAGAAATGTATAGTTGGTTGGTCCTAGGCTATATGGAACCAATGACTCGGATTACCTCCACATCAGAGAAGTCTCGAGGAAAGGATAGATGGTTGGTCCTAGGCTATAATGAACCAACGACTCGGATCACCTCCGGATCAAAGTAGTCTTGAGAAAGGATAAATTGTTGGTCCTAGGCTATAAGGAACCAACGACTCAAATCTCCTCCGGATCAGAGGATTCTCAAGGAAATGATAGATGGTTGGTCCTAGGTTATAAGGAACCAACGATTCGGATCAACACTGGATCAGAGGAGTCTCGAGGAAAGGATAGATGGTTGGTCCAAGGCTATATGGAACCAACGACTCGGATCACCTCCGGATCATAGGAGTCTCGAGGAAAGGGATAGATGGTTGGGCCTAGGCTATAAGGAACCAATGACTCGGATCTCCTCCAGATCAGAGGAATCTCGAGGAATGGATAGATGGTTGGTCCTAGGCTATATGGAACCAACGACAAGGATCACCTCCAGATCGGAGGAGTCTCAAGAAAAGGATGGATGGTTGGTCCTAGGCTATGAGGATCCAACGACTCGGATCTCCTTCGCATCAGAGGAGTCTCGAGAAAATGATAGATGGTTGGTCCTTGGCTGTTAGGAACCAATGACTCGGATCACCTCCGGATCAGAGGAGTCTCGAGGAAAGGTGAGATGGCTGGTCCTAAGTTATAAGGAACGAACGACTTGGATCTCCTCCGGATCAAGGGAGTCTCGAGAAAAGGATGGATGGTTGGTCCATGGCTATAAGGAACCAACGACTCGTTCACCTCCGGATCAGAGGAGTGTCGAGGAATGGGATAGATGGTTGGGCCTAGGCTATATGGAACCAACGACTCGAAGCACCTCCAGATCAGTGGAATCTCGAGAAATGTATAGTTGGTTGGTCCTAGGCTATATGGAACCAATGACATGGATTACCTCCACATCAGAGAAGTCTCGAGGAAAGGATAGATGGTTGGTCCAAGGCTACAAGGAACCAATGACTCGGATCACCTCCGGATTTGAGGAGTCTTGAGAAAAGGATAGATGGATGGTCCTAGGCTATAAGGAACCAACGACTCGAATCACCTCTAGATCAGAGCAGTATAGAGAAAAGGATGGATGGTTTGTCCTAGGCTATAAGGATCCAACGACTCGGATCACCTCCGGATCAGAGGAATCTCGAGAAAAGGATAGATGGTTGGTCCTAGGATATTAGGAACCTACGACTCGGATCACCTCCTGATCAGAGGAGTCTTGAGGAAAGGATAGATGGTTGGTGCTAGGCTATAAGGAACCAACGACTTCGATCACCTCCAGATCTGGGGATTCTCGAGAAAAGGATGGTGGTTGCTCCAAAGCTTTAAGGAACCAACGACTCGGATCTCCTCTAGATTCGTGGAGACTCGAGAAAGGATAAATTGTTGGTCCTAGGCTATAAGGAACCAACGACTCGGATCACCTCCGGATCAGAGGAGTCTCGAGGAATGGGATAGATGGTTGGGCCTAGGCTGTATGGAACCAACGACTCGCATCACCTCCCGATCAAAGGAATCTCGAGAAAAGGATAGATGGTTGGTCCTAGGCTATAAGGAACGAACGACTCGGATCACCTCCAGATCAGAGGTGTCTCGAGAAAAGGATAGATGGTTGGTCCTAGGCTACAAGGAACCAATGACTCGGATCACCTCCGGATTTGAGGAGTCTTGAGAAAAGGTTAGATGGTTGGTCCTAGGCTATAAGGAACCAACGACTCAGATCACCTCCAGATCGTAGGAGTCTCGAGAAAAGGATGGATGGTTTGTCCTAGGCTATAACGATCCAACGACTCGGATCACCTTCGCATCAGAGGAGTCTTAAGAAAATGATAGATGGTTGGTCCTAGGCTGTTAGGAACCAACGACTCGGATCACCTCCGGATCAGAGGAGTCTCGAGGAAAGGAGAGATGGCTGGTCCTAAGCTATAAGGAACGAACGACTTGGATCTCCTCCGGATTAGGTGACTCTCGAGAAAAGGATGGATGGTTGGTCCATGGCTATAAGGAACCAACGACTCGGATCACCTCCGGATCGGAGGAGTCTCGAGGAATGGGAAAGATGGTTGGGCCTAGGCTGTATGGAACCAACGACTCGAATCACCTCCAGATCATTGGAATCTCGAGAAGTGTATAGTTGGTTGGTCCCAGGCTATAAGGAACCAATGACTCGGATCACGTCCAGATCGGAGGGGTCTCGAGAAAAGGATGGACGGGTGGACCATTGCTATAAGAATCCAACGACTCGGATCACCTCCAGATCAGAGGAATCTCGAGAAAAGGATAGATGGTTGGTCCTAGGCTATAAGGAACGAACGACTTGGATCACCTCCAGATCAGAGGTGTCTCGAGAAAAGGATAGATGGTTGGTCCTAGGCTGTAAGGAACCAACGACTCGGATCACCTTCGGATTAGTGGAGTCTCGAGAAAAGGATGGATGGTTGGTACTGATCTATATGGAACCAATGACTCGGATTACCACCATATCAGAGAAGTCTCGAGGAAAGGATAGATGGTTGGTCCTAGGCTATAATAAACCAACGACTCGAATCACCTCCAGATTAGAGTAGTCTCCAGAAAAGGATAGATGGTTGGTCCTAGGCTACAAGGAACCAATGACTCGGATCACCTCCAAATTTGAGGAGTCTTGAGAAAAGGATAGATGGTTGGTCCTAGGCTACAAGGAAGCAATGACTCGGATCACCTCTGGATTTGAGGAGTCTTGAGAAAAGGATAGATGGTTGGTCCTACGCTATAAGGAACCAACGACTCGGATCACCTCCAGATCGGAGGAGTCTCGAGATAAGGATGGATGGTTGGTCCTAGGCTATATGGTTCCAACGACTCGGATCACCTCTGTTTCGGAGGAGTCTCGAGAAAATGATAGATGGTTGGTCCTAGGCTATTAGGAACCAACGACTCGGATCACCTCCGGATCAGAGGAGTCTCGAGGAAAAGAGAGATGGCTAGTCCGAGGCTATAAGGAACGAACGACTTGGATCTCCTCCGGATCAGGGGAGTATCGAGAAAAGGATGGATGGTTGGTCCATGGCTATAAGGAACCAACGACACGGATCACCTCCGGATCAGAGGAGTCTCGAGGAATAGGATAGATGCTTGGGCCTAGGCTCTATGGAACCAACGACTCGGATCACCTCCAGATCAGTGGAATCTCGAGAAAAGGATAGATGGTTGGTCCAAGGCTATAAGGAACGAACGACTCGGATCACCTCCAGATCGGAGGTGTCTCGAGAAAAGGATAGATGGTTGGTCCTAGGCTATAAGGAACCAACGACTCGGATCACCTTAGGATCAGTGGAGTCTCGGGAAAAGGATGGATGGTTGGTACAGATCTATATGGAACCAATGACTCGGATTACCTCCACATCAGAGAAGTCTCTAGGAAAGGATAGATGGTTGGTCCTAGGCTATAATGAACCAACGACTCGAATCACCTTCGGATTAGAGTAGTCTCCAGAAAAGGATAGATGGTTGGTCCTAGGCTACAAGGAACCAATGACTCGGATCACCACCGAATTTGAGGAGTCTTGAGAAAAGGATAGATGGTTGGTCCTAGGCTATAAGGAACCAACGACTCGGATCACCTCCAGATCATTGGAGTCTCGAGAAAAGGGTGGATGGTTGGTCCTTGGCTATATGGATCCAACGACTCGGATCACCTCCAGATCGGAGGAGTCTCGAGAAAAGGATAGATGGTTGGTCCTAGGCTATCAGGAACCAACGACTCGGATCACCTCTGGATCAGAGGAGTCTCGAGGAAAGGATAGATGGTTGGTCCGAGGCTATAAGGAACAAACGACTTTGATCTCCTCAGGATCTGGGGAGTCTCGAGAAAAGGATGGATGGTTGGTCCAAGGCTATAATAAACCAACGACTCGGATCTCCTCCGGATTCGAGGAGCCTCGAGAAAGGATAAATGGTTGGTCCTAGGCTATAAGGAACCAACGACTCGGATTTCCTCTAGATCAGAGGAGTCTCGAGGAAAGGATAGATGGTTGGTCCTTGGCTATATGGAACCAACGACTCTGATCACCTACGGATCAGAGGAGTCTCGAGGAAAGGATAGATGGTTGGTCCTAGGCTATAAGGAACCAACGATTCGGATCACCACTGGATCAGAGGAGTCTCGAGGAAAGGATTGATGGTTGGTCCCAGGCTATAAGGAACCAACGACTCAGATTACCTCCAGATCGTTGGAGTCTCGAGGAAAGGGATAGATGGTTGGGCCTAGGCTATAAGGAACCAATGACTCGGATCACCTCCAGATCAGAGGAATCTCGAGAAAAGGATAGTTGGTAGGTCCTAAGCTATATGGAACGAACGACTCAGATCACCTCCGGATCAGAGGTGTCTCGAGAAAAGGATAGATGGTTGGTCCTAGGCAATATGGAACCAATGACTAGGATCACCATCGGATCAGAGGAGTCTTGAGAAAAGGGTAGATGGTTGGTCCTAATCTATATGGAACCAATGACTCGGTTCACCTCCACATCAGAGGAGTCTCGCGGAAAGGATAGATGGTTGGTCCGTGGCTATAATGAACCAACGACACGGATCACCTCCGGATAAGAGTAGTCTCGAGAAAAGGATACACAATTGGTCCGAGGCTACATGGAACCAATGACTCGGATCACCACCGGATTTGAGGAGTCTAGAAAAAAGGGTAGATGGTTGGTCCTAGGCTATAAGGAACCCACGACTCGGATCACCTCCTGATTAGAGGAGTCTCGAGAAAAGGATGGATGGTTGGTCGTAGGCTATAAGGATCCAACGACAAGGATCACCACCGGATCTGAAGAATCTCGAGAAAAGGATTGATGGTTGGTCCTAGGCTGTAAGGAACCAACGACTCGGATCACCTCTGGATCAGAGGAGCCTCGAGGAAAGGATAGATGGTTCGTCCAAGGCTAAATGGAACCAACGACTCGGATCTCCTTCGGATCAGAGGTGTCTCGAGAAAAGGATGGATGGTTGGTCCAAGGCTATATGGAACCAACTACTCGGATCACCACCGGATCAGAGGAGTCCCGAGTAAGGATAAATGGTTGGTCCTAGGCTATAAGGAACCAACGAGTCGGATCACCTCTGGATCAGAGGTGTCTCGAAGAAGGAGAGATGTTTGGTCCTAGGCTATAGGGAACCAACGACTCGGATCACCTCCGGGTCAGAGGATTCTCGAGGAAAGGATGGATGATTGGTCCTAGGCTATATGGAACCAACGACTCAGATCACCACTGGATTAGAGGAGTCTCGCGGAAAGGATAGATGGTTAGTCCTAGGCTATATGGCACGAACGACTCGGATCACCTCCGGATCGGAGGAGTCCTTAGAAATGGATAGATGGTTCGTCCAAGGCTATATGGAACCAACGACTCATATCTCCTATGGATCAGAGGGGTCTCGAGGAAAGGGGTTATTGGTTGGTCCGAGGCTATAAGGAACCATCGACTCGGATCACCCCCGGATCAGAGGTGTCTCGAGAAAAGGATAGATGGCTGGTCCTAGGCTATAAGGAACCAACGACCCGGATCACCTCCAGATCAGAGGAGTCTCGAGAGAAGGATGGATGGTTGGTCCTAGGCTATAAGGATCCAACGACTTGGATCACCTCCGGATCAGAGGCGTCTCGAGAAAATGACAGATGGTTGGTCATAGGCTATAAGGAACCAACGACTCGGATCACCTCCGGATTAGAGGAGTCTCGAGGAAAGTATAGATGGTTGGTCCTAGGCTATAAGGAACGAACGACTTGGATCTCCTCTGGATCTGGGGAGTCTCGAGAAAAGGATGGATGGTTGGTCCAAGGCTATAAGGAACCAACGACTCGGATCACCTCCGGATCAGAGGAGTCTCGAGCAATGGGATAGATGGTTGGGCCTCGGCTATAAGGAACCAACAACTCGGATCATCTCCAGATTAGAGGAATCTCGAGAAACGGATAGTTGGTTGGTCATAAGCTATAAGGAACAAACGACACGGATCACCTCCGGATCAGAGGTGTCTCGAGAAAAGGATAGATGGTTGGGCCTAGGCTATACGGAACCAACGACTCGGATCACCTTTGGATCAGAGGAGTCTCGGGAAAAGGATAGATGGTTGTTCCTAATCTATAAGGAACCAATGACTCGGATTACCTCCACATCAGTGGAGTCTCGAGGAAAGGATAGATGGTTGGTCCTAGGCTATAATGAACCAACGACTCGGATCACCTCCGGATTAGAGTAGTCTCCAAAAAAGGATAGATGGTTGGTCCTTAGCTACATGGAACCAATGACTCGGATCACCTCCGGATTTGAGGAGTCTTGAGAAAAGGATAGATGGTTGGTCCTAGGCTATAAGGAACCAACGACTCGGATCACCTCCAGATCAGAGGAGTCTCGAGAAAAGGATGGGTGGTTGGTCCTAGGCTATAAGGATGCAACGACTCGGATCACCTCCAGATCAGAGGAGTCTCGAGAAAGGCATAGATGGTTGGTCGTAGGCTATTAGGAAACAACGAGTCGGATCACCTCCGGATCAGAGGTGTCTCGAGCAAAGGATAGATGGTTGGACCTAGGCAATAAGGAACCAACGACTTGGATCACCTCCGGATCTGGGGAGTCTCGAAAAAAGGCTGGATGGTTGGTCCAACGCTATAAGGAACCTATGACTCGGATCTCCTCCGGATTCGAGGATCCTCGAGAAAGGATAAATGGTTGGTCCTAGGCTATAAGGAACCAACGACTCGAATCTCCTCTAGATCAGAGGAGTCTCGAGGAAAGGACAGATGGTTGGTCCTTGGCTATATGGAACCAACGACTCGGATCAGCTCCGGATCAGAGGAGTCGCGAGGAAAGGATAGATGGTTGGTCCTAGGCTATAAGGAACCAACGATTCGGATCACCACTGGATCAGAGGAGTCTCGAGGAACGGATAGATGGTTGGTCCTAGGCTATAAGGAACCAACGACTCGGATCACCTCCGGATCATAGGAGTCTCGAGGAAAGGGATAGAAGGTTGGCCCTGGGCTATAAGGAACCAATGACTCGGATCACCTCCAGATCAGAGGAATCTTGAGAAAAGGATAGATGGTTGGTCCTAGGCTATAATTAACCAACGACTCGGATCACCACCGGATCAGAGGTGTCTCGAGAAAATGATAGATGGTTGGTCCTAGGCTATAAGGAACCAATGACTCAGATCACCTTCTGATCAGAGGAGTATCGAGAAAAGGATTGATGGTTGGTCCTAATCTATAAGGAACCAATAACTCGAATCACATCCACATCAGAGGAGTCTCGAGGAAAGGATAGATGGTTTGTCCAAGGCTATAATGAATCAACGACTCGGATGACCTCCGAATCAGAGTAGTCTCGAGAAAAGGATAGACAATTGGTCCTAGGCTACAAGAAACCTATGACTCGGATCACCTCCGGATTTGTAGTGTCTTGAGAAAAGGATAGATGGTTGGTCCTATGGTATAAGTAACCAACGACTCGGATCACCTCCAGATTAGAAGAGTCTCGAGAAAAGGATGGATGGTTGGTCCTTGGTTATAAGGATCCAACGACTCGGATCACCACCGGATCAGAAGAATCTCGAGAAAAGGATTGATGGTTGGTCCTAGTCTATAAGGAACCAGTGACTCGGATCACCTTCGGATCAGAGGATTCTCGAGGAAAGGATAGATGGTTCGCCCGAGGCAAGAAGGAACCAACGACTCAGATCTCCTTCGGATAAAAGGTGTCTCGAAAAAGAGATGAAAGGTTGGTCCAAGGCTATATGGAACCAACGACTCGGATCACCTCCGGATCAGAGGAGTCCCGAGTAAGGATAAATGGTTGGTCCTAGGCTGTAAGGAACCAACGACTCGGATCTCCTCCGGATCAGAGGTGTCTCGAAGAAAAGAGAGATGGTTGGTCCAAGGCTATATGGAACCAACGACTCAGATCACCTCCGGGTCAGAGGATTCTCGAGGAAAGGATGGATGGTTGGTCCGAGGCTATATGGAACCAACGATTCAGATCACCACCGGATTAGAGGATTCTCGCGGAAAGGATAGATGGTTGGTCCTAGGCTATATGGTACCAACGACTCGGATCACCTCCGGATCGGAGGAGTCTCGAGAAAAGGATAGATGGTTCGTCCAAGGCTATATGGAACCAACGACTCGGATCACCTTCGGATCATGGGGGTCTCGAGGAAAGGGGTTATTGGTTGGTCCTAGGCTATAAGGAACCATCGACTCGGATCACAACCGGATCAGAGGTGTCTCGAGAAAAGGATAGATGGTTGGTCCTAGGCTTTAAGGAACCAACGACTCGGATCACCTTCTGATCAGAGAAATCTCGACGAAAGGATTGATGGTTGGTCCTAGGCTATAGGGATCCAACAACTCGGATCACCTCCGGATTAGAGGAGTCTCGAGAAAAGGATAGATGGTTGGTCCTAGGCTTTAAGGAACCAACGACTCGTATCACCTCCGGATCGGAGGAGTCTCGAGGAACGGATAGATGGTTGGTCCTAGGCTATTTGGAACCAACAACTTGGATCTCCTCCTGATCAGAGGAGTCTCGAGAAAAGGTTGGATGGTTGGTCCAAGGCTATAAGGAACCAACGACTCGGATCTCCTCCGGATTAGAGGAGTCTCGAGGAAGGATAAATGGTTGGTCCTAGGCTATATGGAACCAACGACTCGGATCACCTCCGGATCAGAGGAGGCTCAAGGAAAGGATAGATGGTTGGTCCTTGGTTATATGGAACCAACGACTCGGATCACCTCCAGATCAGAGGAGTCTCGTGGAACGGATAGCTGGTTGGTACTAGGCTATAAGGAACCAATGACTCGGATCACCACCGGATCAGGGGAGTCTCAAGGAAAGGATAGATGGTTGGTCCAAGGCTATAAGGAACCAACGACTCGGATGACCTCCGGATCAGAGGAGTTTCGAGAAAAGGATAGATGGTTGGTCCTAGGCTATAAGGAACCAATGACTCGGATCACCTCTGGATAAGAGGAGTCTCGAGAAAAGGATAGATGCTTGGTCCCAATCTAAAAGGAAAAAATGACTCGGATCATCTCTGCATCAGTGGAGTCTCGAGGAATGGATAGATGGTTGGTCCTAGGCTATAATGAACTAACGACCCGGATCACCTCCGGATCATAGTAGTCTCGAGAAAAGGTTATATGGTTTGTCCTTGGCTATAAGGATCCAACGACTCGGTTCACCACTGGATCTGAAGAATCTCGAGAAAAGGATTGATGGTTGGTCCTAGTCTATAAGGAACCAGCGACTCGGATCACCTCCGGATGAGAGGAGTCTCGAGGAAAGGATAGATGGTTCGCCCTAGGCTAGAAGGAACCAACGACTCGGATCTCCTTCGGATCAAAGGTGTCTCGAGAAAAGGATGGAAGGTTGGTCCAAGGCTATATGGAACCAACGACTCGGATCACCTCCGGATCAGAGGAGTCCCGAGTATGGATAAATGGTTGGTCCAAGGCTATAAGGAACCAACGACTCGGATCATCTTCGGATCAGAGGTGTCTCGAAGAAAGGAGAGATGGTTGGTCCAAGGCTAAATGGAACCAACGACTCAGATCATCTCCGAGTCAGAGGATTCTCGAGGAAAGGATGGATGGTTGGTCCGAGGCTATATGGAACCAATGATTCAGATCACCACCGGATTAGAGGAGTCTCACGGAAAGGATAGATGGTTGGTCCTAGGCTATATGGTACCAACGACTCGGATCACCTCTGGATCGGAGGAGTCTCGAGAAAAGGATAGATGGTTCGTCCAAGGCTATATGGAACCAACGACTCGGATCACATCCGGATCATGGGGGTCTCGAGGAAAGGGGTTATTGGTTTGTCCTAGGCTATAAGGAACCATCGACTCGGATCACCACCGGATCAGAGGTGTCTCGAGAAAAGGATAGATGGTTGGTCCTAGGCTTTAAGGAACCAACGACTCGGATCACCATCGGATCAGAGGAGTCTCGAGGAAAGGATTGATGGTTGGTCCTAGGCTATAGGGATCCAACGACTTGGATCACCTCCGGATTAGAGGAGTCTCGAGAAAGGGATAGATGGTTGGTCCTAGGCTTTAAGGAACCAACGACTCGTATCACCACCGGATCGGAGGAGTCTCGAGGAGCGGATAGATGGTTGGTCCTAGGCTATTAGGAACCAACGACTTGGATCTCCTCTTGATCAGAGGAGTCTAGAGAAAAGGTTGGATGGTTGGTCCAAGGATATAAGGAACCAACGACTCGGATCTCCTCCGGATTAGAGGAGTCTCGAGGAAGGATAAATGGTTGGTCCTAGGCTATAAAGAACCAACGACTC
>JAMKQA010012459.1:0-11025 GCA_024699735.1 Posidonia australis
AACTGGAATTTTGTGTTGATTAATGTAATTATGAAGTTTCTTACTGTCAGGATGCAAATTTTACAAAGAAAACTCATTTTTAAATGTTCTGTGGCTCAGTGCAAAATCTTAGGACTTAATTACAAAGAAAACATAAATACAGGAGTCTAAATGTGAAGAAACATATGTCTACAGGACTGAGAATGAAATTAAAATGAAATAAGGTAAAAGATGCAATATTTACAGTAAAACTAAAGAAATGCGACTTTAATTAAAAGTTTAGGAGTTTGGGCATAAAAACCTAGGTTTAAAAACTAAAGGGGCCTTTAAATAAAAACCTAAAAAAAACTAACAGCCACCGTCGACGATTCAAAGATCGCCGGCGGCGACGACCTGGGAGGCTCATCTGAGCTCTCTCGACGGCTAATCGGAGATTAGAGGAGCGGGGAAGCTGGAGGAGGAGATGGGGGAAAGATCTGACGGCGTTGATCGAACCCTCGACGGCTGGAATGCGCCGTCGACCCCCCTCTGTCAGCGGTCTTCTCCGATGACGAGGGCCTCCACCTGCAGCGCATCCAGAGGCGGTGGCTTGGCATGACGGAGATCGGAGAAACTCCTACGCATCGCAGCGAGGCTGTGAGGAGACGCGAGCAAGGCTAGAATGGCTTGGGGTGCTTCCCCCTTCGCGGACTCTAGCAGGACAAACTATCGACGTCGAGGAAGGCGTCGCAGCGGCGGAGGCGGTCTAGCGGAGATCGGAGGGTCTTTGGAGGGCCGTGGGGGAGCTTCCGGTGGTGACGGTCCAGATGAGGGGTTGGCGGAGCGTTCCACCCACTCAACTGGTTCGACGGCAACGACCGAAGGTTGCAGGGCGACAGCATGGTTCCTCCGGGTAATAGGAGGCCAGAGATGCCCCTTCGAAGCGATGGAGCTCTGAGAAGAGGAGGAAGAAGAGGTAGGAGAGGCCTCAGGGACCTCTTCCTATCACAGGAGGCTATGGGTCTCGTCGGTGATGGAGCACCCATCTTCGAAGAGAGACAGCAACGTACAGGAGACGTACCTCCGTCAAAACACGATCCAAGGAGCTTATGGGAACTAAGGGACTTAAGACAAAAGAAAAAAAAATGAACAAGAAAAGGGGGTTACCTGACCAGAAGGTGTGCCTCCCTGGTGAAGCTTGATGCGCTTCTTTGAGTCGATGCTCTTGCGAAAATGGCTGGGGTTCTAGGTTGCAGAAATGGCTAGAAAGGGCACCTTGGACGTGAAGGAAAATGCTAGGTTTCTCTAGGGTGATTCAGTGCTGGAAGAGAGGAGGGTTGAGGTGCGCTTGGAGAGAGTCCCCTTGGTCTGTCGGCGATGGCCCTTTTAAACTCCGGTTCGCTTCCTCCACGCCGTCGATCTTCCTTTGCAAGGCCTGGCTGCCGTTGGATTGGGCATGAGCTCGAGAGGGAAACACTAGAGATCGTGGGGAATCACAGAGCTGCTCTAGAGATCGTGGGATCCCGTCGGAGGAGTCGCCGGAAAACTAGGGCTGATCGTCGAAGAGGAAAGAGGCCGAAATTATTTTTGCATTCCCTAAGTTTTTGATTAAGGGACACATGGGCTTACTGGGCCTGGCGATTTGGGCTTTGTTTTAGGGTTCTTTTTTTGTTTTTGTTTTGAGGTTTTGGTTTTTTTTTATTTTAGTTTTTTTAATTATTTTTTAATGATTTTAGTTTTAGGATTTTAATTAAGACTTTGATTTTTAATTTTAAGTTTGATTAAGTGATTTTTGGATTTTGTTATTTTAGGGTTTTGTGATTTTAATTAGGGTTTTAAATTGGGATTTTGGGTTTTAGATTTAGGTTTTTAGGGTTTATTTTAGTGATTTTAATTTAGCTTTTTGGTTTTAGTTTTAAGTTTAGTTCGGTGATTTAATTAGGGTTTCAATTTAAGTTTTGATTTAATTGGCTTCTATTTGATTTAATTAAGGATTTGATTTAGATTTTAATTTAATTATTTTTTGCTTGATTTTTGTGTGGATTAGAGTTTCTTTTTAATTAAATTTAATTTTTATTGAGTTTTACTTGATTAGGGCTTCAATTAGGGTTTTTCTTTTAATTAACTTGGATTTTAAATGTTTTACATATATTTTACTTGGTTTTGATTTTAATTCGGGTTTTTACTTTATTTACTTGGATTTTAAGTGGCTTAAGTGGATTTTGGTTTTAATTAGGTTTTTCCCTTTTAATTAACTTGGATTTTAAATGGTTTACATGTATTTTACTTGGTTTTGATTTTAATTAGGGTTTTTTACTTTATTTACTTGGATTTTAAGTGGCTTAAGTGGCTTTTGGTTTTAATTAGGGTTTTTCTTTTAATTAACTTGGATTTTAAGTGGATTTTATTTAATTTTCACTTTAATTGGGTTCTTTTGTTTGATTAATTTGGATTTTAAGTATTTTAAATGAATTTTGTTTGGTTTTAATTCTTAATTATTGTTTTTTTTGCTTTGATTAGGTTAGAGTGGACTAGTGTGGACCTGAATGGGCTTGTGTGAGCTTGAGTTGGTTTAAGGGTTTTGGTGGAGCTAGGGTTTAGGTTTTAGGTTTGAAAAAATTGAGGGTTTTAGTGGTCACAAGCAGAACATTTTTCCAGAGGAGTCTGCTGCCAAGTGATTGTAAAATCAGGGTGTCTACACTCTGCAACCATTACCTAACTTGAACAAAGCATATTCTCTTGTATTACAAGAAGAAAAACAAAGAGGTGTCATTAATGGTGGATCTCAACAAGCAGAAGCAACTGCCTTCATTACTAATAAAGGCTCCTTGAATTTCAAGAATTTTAATCCAAAGGATGGCAGAAGCAAAAGTTGGTAGAAGCAAAGTAATCAAAGAAAGGACCATGTATGTGCACATTGTGAGGGCACTGGAGACACAATTGAATGACGTTTCTGGATACATGGATTTCCACTAGGTCACAAATTACACAAGGTACACATTGGCCCTAGTAAAATTCATACAACACCAATAGCAAATGAAGTTGAAACTGTGAGCCAAGCTCAAACATCTGGTAATTCTCAATCCAATTGTAATCATGCTAGCGACAGCCTCGGGATTTGGTGCGAAAGGCCAAATACACGACGATTGGCAAAGTCACAGCAAAAATAAAATAAGAACGCAAATGCAGGAGTCGCCACTTAGTTTATTAAAATGGAAGATAAGGAAAATCATAAAAGAATCATTCAAATCATGCATTAAAAACCAATGGAAAAGGTCTTAAACCAGAAATAGGTAAGGATCTCTATTACGCACGAGGAAGGTATTAGACACCCTTGTGCACCCGAAAAATCGGTATTCTATAGGTTTCTCATTTGCTAATGAAATGTAGGCATTTCAGCCTTTTCTGTACGCCCGAGGGCGATATGCCATGCCATGCTAAATGTGTGTGGTGTCTTATGCTAAAATAAGGTGCATGGAGTGCAGGGTGTGTCCTAGTGCTCAGAAATATTACTCATGTAATGGGTCAAGTGTCGATGCAAAGATATTGCAGAAATAGATCAAAGATCTAAATATTTTGAGGGACTTTTCATCCTTGCTTTACTACATGCTATGTATGATCTAATCATGCATAAAAGGTTTGAAAACTGAGCTGGGTCTTCCGGGCATATCAAGGAAGAAAGCCAGAAAAAACTGAAAGCAAATCGAAGCTGTAAATCATGCTAAAAACCATACGAAAACTTACTATGTGCTACTGAAAATAGGCTGATGCGCTTGTTAGGTGCGCCAGACTGGTGCTCCAGTCTGGTGCGCCACCTATGTGCTCCTAGGTGGGCCAGAAAGATGTGCAAAGGAAAATATCAGAAAGCCATGCAGTACAAAATCACATGTAAATGCGCTCAAAAAATTATGCAATGTAGAACTCTTGAAAATGGAAAACATCCTTCAAAAATGAAAGGCATGCAAGTATGAGAAGCTCATGGATCTTGTGCTCAAGGACTATTTGTCTCACACAAGGTCACACCCTACTCATGCTAAATGAAAACATCAAGATTCAGCCATGACACTGGATCATGGGCTGATGCATGGAATCTCCACAGGGGAACAAAGTGCAATCAGCCTACCAGATTTAGACTGTGGACTGAACAATCAAAGAATAAAACAACATCATTTGAGGCTAAAAACGCGCGTGCAGAATCATAAAATATTAGAAAATCATTGCCAAAAGGATCAGACTCAAAACTATTCGAGAAAACATGCAGATGAGGATGCAAATGAGGGTGATTTGCTCTCTGATGTGGTGCGCCGCTCTGGTGTGCCACATAGTGCTCCAAAATGGTGTTCCCTAGAAAATCTGGATCAGACCGCAGTCTACCCCAGAATCTGGTCCAGATTCAGAGATGCAAATGCGATTTTCTTAACCAGATTAATTATGCAAATGATAAAAGACTAAAACATGATGAAACACTAACAAATGAATGCCTTTTATCATTAGTCTTTAATCATGGCAAATCTTGGGTTCATGGCTGAAGATACTTGCATGAGATTCTAAAGAATATGCATGAGAAAATAAGCTTGGCAAACCATATGCAAGTGATGACTTCATGAAGAACATGTCTATTGCATATTCTTGCATGCATGTGCATAATAACAATGATTTCTTGTGCAAAGAAACAAGGAGAAAGACTATTCACAGGAACATTAAGGTGCAGATTTTTATCTTAAAGGTTTACATGCAAAGTATCTCACATAGAAAACAAACAATCTTATCATAGGACTCTCATATAAATAGCAAGAAACCAAATTATATATGAAGTCTAAAGCATGCTTTATCCAATGCAAGAACTAAGATTTGAAAATGAAAACATGAAGAGTGGAACCTACCTTATCCAAGGTGTTTCTTCTTAGAGAACCCAAGATAATATGATCCTTGTTGCTTTGGAAGGGCTGAAGATGCTTTGGAATGCAAGGGAATACTCCAGAAAATGAGAATAGGCTGTTGGAAAGAATAGTTGGCTTGCTCAAAATGCTCTCTTAGATCAGGATTGCTGAATCAAAGTTTTTCTAACCTCTTCCAATGGTTGCCTATAAGGGTCCTTATATAGGATTTCTCAAGGGTAACTCCTAGAAGATACAAGGAGCCTCGTAAACGAAGAGCCTGGGAAGATTCCATAACATATTCGTTGGTGGAGGTAACAGCCATGGGAGGTGGAAAGCCAGCAGCCAGCAGTCTGAGAAGTGGCTGTGCGCCAGCTTGGTGCGCCAGGTAGGTGCGCTAGGTAGGTGTGCCAGTCTGGTGCTCCAGCTAGGTGTGCCACTGTAGTGCTCCTACTCGGTGCTCCAAACAGGTGCTCCACATTGGTGCTCTAATTTGTTGCTCTCCCCTACCTGTTTGGATTTCTAATTGGGCTGCGGGCCTGCTATAGGTTTGTGGTCGGTTTAGCTAATGGGATTAGGTTTGCCACATCCAAAGCAACATCTGAAAAGTTTATCTATGAGTCACCTCAAAATCGGGGTGTCTACACCAATACTTCAATTCCAACTCACAACTTTACATTAGAACAATATAAACAAATTTTGGACTTGTTATCTTCAAAGTATCCCAATGCAAATGCAGAAGGTACATGTTTTTCCTCTCTCACTGATTTAGAAGATTTTTTATGGGTTTTAGACACTGGAGCCACAGATCATATGTACTGCTCACTCAAATTTTTTCAATCTTACAAAAGGATCGGCAATGCTTTACCCATTAAGGTTCCCACTAGAGACATAGCTCCTATAGAAGCCATAGGCATAGTAAAACTCAACTCATTCGTAACTCTTACCAATGTTCTCTTTGTTCCATCTTTTCCTATCAACCTCATATTAGTTAGCAAACTAGCTAGAGACGAGAATTATTGTCTTAAATTTCACTTTGATTTCTGTTCTATTTAGGACCATGCTATGAGGACAGTGATTGCCTTGGGTAAATATCAACTTGGTCTATACACTCTAGCTCCTTCTTCAGCCTTTTCACCACAACTAAATCAGCCTTACAATTTCCATTACTGCTACTCAGTTAATTTGGCACAAAAGATTGGGACACATCTCTCCAAGTAGACTTTAATTTTTAGCTAAACATCTGAAGTTTTCTTTTGATTCCAATAAGTTTGTTTGTCAAACATGTCCTCTGACCAAGCAAACTAGGTTGTCCTTTTCTATTAGTCAAATCTCAACTTGTACACCTTTTGAGTTGATTCACTGTGATGAATGGGGTAAATTTTCCACTCCTTCATACACAAGGGCTCAATATTTTATTACAATTGTGGACGATTACACTAGATGTACCTAGTTTTATCTGATGAATAATAAAACTAAAACCTTCCTTTTCTTAAATCAGTTTTTAACATGGTTGTTACTCAATTTCAAACTAAAGTTAAGCAAATTAGGATTGATGATGGTTCTAAATTTTTCTCCTCTGAAATGAGAAGTTTTCTTTGGTGTTACTCATCAACATTCTTGTGTTTATACTCCACAGTAAAATGGAGTAGTAGAAAGAAAACATAGACATCTATTGGAAATGGCTAGATCTTTAAAACTTCAGTCCAATCTCCCACTTAAATTCTGGGGAGAGTGCATTTTAGCAACCACTTATCTCATTAACAAAATTTCTACACCACTTTTGTCAAAATTGACTCCCTATGAGAAGCTTTTCTATAAGCAACCAAATTACACTCTTCTAAAGGTATTTGGCTATTTATGTTTCTCTAGAAAGCCAACCTTTTCTCATAAATTTGATACATGAGCAAGGAGATGTGTTTTTGTAGACTATTCTTTTGCCCAGAAAGGGTATAAGCTATTTGATCTTGATTCACACCATTTTTTTGTTAGTAGGGATGGTGTATTTCATGAATCCATTTTTCCTTTTTCAGATACTAAATCCACAGATGATTCAATAGCACTACTTCTTTCATTTACTGATACTAATATTGATTCTTCCAAGCTAGTTGATAGTTCAACATCAGTTAATCTAGATTTTATTGAATCTATTCAATCTTTTGAAATTAGCAATACTACTTCAGATTAGTCTCTTCTTCCAAATTCTATCACTTTTGAATCTAAAAATCCTCAACCTTCTTCTCTTCCCATCATTAGATGATCCTCTAGAATTTCCCAGCCTCCATCACATCTCAATGACTTCTATTGTCCCACAATCTCTAAACCTTCAATCAATCAACCAACTACCAATCACTCCACAATAGTTTATGATGTTAGAGGGACATGACACCCTATATCCAATTCAATCTCACACCATAGGATTAGCAATACTCATAAACAACTTGTCCATGCTATTTTTACTGCTACTGAGCCATCCACTTTTAGTCAAGCTGTGTTAGATGACAATTGGGTAAAAGCTATGCATTCTGAGTTGGAAGTTTTAGAATCAAATCAAACTGGGAGTTAGTTCATTTACCTGCTGCCAAACACCCCATTGGGAGTAAATGGGTTTATAAAATTAAGTATAAAGCAAGATGGAAGCGTAGATAGGTTTAAAGCAAGATTAGTGCCCAAATGATATACACAACAAGAGAGTTTTGATTATAATGAAACCTTTGCTCCTATTATAAAACTTGTGACTATCAGAATGTTGTTAGCCATTGCTGCTATTAAAGGTTGGTCCCTTTATCAAATGGATGTCAAGAATGCTTTCCTACATGGTGACTTAGATGAAGAAGTGTATATGAAGTCACTTTCAGGATATCTTGATAAATCTGACAAAAGAGTATGTAAACTTAAAGAATCCTTATATGGATTAAAACAATCTTCTTGAAATTGATTTTTCAAGCTATCTTCTACCTTGAAAATGACAAGTTTCGTACAATCACAGGCTGACTACTGTTTATTTACTTGCAAAAATGACCAATTGTTTACTACAATACTGGAATATGTCGATGACATTGTTATCTCTAGCAATGACCATCAAGCCATTACTTCTTTGAAGGCATTTCTGGCATCTCAATTTAAGGTAAAAGACTTAGGTTCCATGAAGTATTTCTTGAGTATTGAAATTGCAAGATCTTCCAAGGACATTTCTCTTTGTCAAAGGAAGTATATTCTAGACTTAGTTAAAGAATTTGGTTTGTTGGGAGTTCGATCAGTAGCTAGTCCTATGGAAACAAGCTTGTGATTGAAGGATGACAAAAGTCAAGTATTGAAAGATCCAACTTCTTATCGTTGCTTAATTGGGAAGTTAATTTATCTAAACATCACAAGGCCGAATATTTCTCAATCAGTTCAATTGTTAAGTCAATTTATGTCTCAACCCACACAATCACATTTTGATGTAGTCCTAAGAGTATTGAGGTATTTGAAATCCTCACCAGGCCAAGGTCTTTTATACAAGTCTTCTAATGGGTTCAAGTTGCATGCCTTTTATGATTTAAATTGGGCAACATGTTCTATCACTGGATGCTCTATTTTAGGTTTTTGCATTTTTCTTGGGTGCTCTCTTATTTCTTGGAAATCAAAGAAGCAATTTGTTATATCCAGAAGCTCAGCTGAAGCTGAGTATCATTCTATGGCAACAATAGCTTGTAAAATTAAGTGGTTGTGCTACTTGTTAACAAATTTTCATATTCCCATAACATATTCCATTCCACTTTATTGTGATAATCAGGCTGCTCTCCTAATAGCATCTAATCCAGTTTATCATGAGTGAACAAAACACATTGAACTTGATTGTCATCTCATACGGGAGAAGATTCAAGCTAGCTTGATACACACAACATACATTCCTTCTCCTCAACAGCTTGCAAATTTCTTCACCAAATCATTATCCAAGTCTCAATTTTACAAACTTTTATCCATGCTAGGAGTTCAAGACATTTAGAGTTCGTTTGGTAGGACTTTTGGACAGCTTTTGAGCATATTGCTTTTCTCAAGAAGCTATAATGATTCAACAGTTCTACTAAACACTAATAACTTTTTAGAAGCATGTAGTTTTTGGAACAGTAATTCCTTAACATTTCCAGAAGCTGAGTTATAACAGCTTCTAGCTAGAAGCTAGCTTCTACACTTAGGTTCAAAAGCTAAAGTTTTGCCAAACGGACCCTTACTCTCCAGCTTGAGGGGGGATGTTACTTATATAAAAATAGCTATAATATGTTAATTTATTGTAACAAGAGAAGCAGAAGTTCATAACAAACTTAGCCTCTTCTTTTATATATAAAAAAAAGGAGATAGACTCATATATGGGTGACGTAATAGAAGAGGGTACTTTACTCCTATTTTACTTGGTATTTGATTCTAATAGAATCCACCCAAAAGACAAAGCCTTTACCAATTCCATAACACAATTCCAACAAAAGAACCATTTTTTCAATCCTATTTTCCAGCAAACAAAATTACGTTTTTTTTCCCCATCTATTTTGATTTGCCCTACCTCTTCCAGAGTCCACGTTGGCCTTGGGACGTGATGAAGTGCTAGAGTTGATCCATGTCGGCATAGAGCAATTGGATCTAAGCTACGTCCATGCTTTTGGACACGAAGACCTCGTTGTATCTCGAATCTACACAACACCACCACCATAACCCAACGACAACAAAAGATGAAAAAGAAGAAGTTTATGCAGGAAAAGGTCTATATGGAAACTTTAGGTCACTTTTAACGAGGAGGACAAGTCTTCATTGTATCTTTGCAAAATATCCTTGTAATATACAAAATTTCTAGTAGTGAGAACATTTCCATCAATGCAAGTTATTTTCCCATCTACTTGAACCCAATCCATAACTCTTGGCTCAAGGACTTTCTATTGAGAGAGATATACCTATTATTTCACTCATTTTCAAGTATATTATGTGAGTAATGGTCATTGAAGACCATTTCAAATGAAGGGTGAAACGGATGACCGTTTTCACCCATTCATGGTCGAATTTACTCCGACGGTTACAAGGCCTTTATGGTCAGAAATTCAAACGAATGGGGGAGCCGTTGGAGGAGGGGCGGAGGAGTGGTCAAAGTCCCCTATAAATAGAGGAGAAGACAGAAAAACTTACATCTATCTTCCTCCTTCTTGACGATCGTCAGAGCCCCAAATCCTCTGCACGCCGGAATCTCCTACTTGACGACGGTCGAATACCATCAGTGGTATCAGAGCCCGTTTGTCCACCGTGCAGCGCTGTTCTGAGCTGCGCCCGCCCACTGACATCTCCCATTTCTCGCTGACAGACGCCCTCCACTGCCGCCAGACCTCGACGTCGATCGTCGTACCTGCCACGCGTAACCTAGCTCCCTGTCTCAGATCTGCACCGCTGCCTTCCTGCGATCTCACCCCCTAGCCGCGATTTCCCCCTCGTCGCGAGCTCCCCGCGCGTGCCGCCGCTGCCTCACCCTCCCCGCGTGCTGCCGCTGTCTCCCCCTCGCCGCGATCTCGCCCTCGCCGCGAGCTCCCTGCGCGTGCCGCCATCGCCTCCCCCTTCCCGCGTGTGTCGCCGCCGCCTCCCCGCGTGTGCCCTGCCTCAATGCGTCGTTGCTGCTCCCCGAGCGAGATCGCGCACCCGCTCACTGCCTACTCTCCCATTTTGCCCTATTCTGAAACGTTGGTGGAGGTTAGAAGTTAATAAAATTAATGGAATTTAATTGAAAATTAGGTATTTCTTTTGGAATAATTAATATTAATATTTTGTTGAAATATTTAGAAATTACATTAATATTGTTGTTAATATAATATATATATATATATATATATATATATATTTACATGCTTTAAATTTTAAATTATCTTGCATGTTTGATTAATAATAGGAAATAATACTTGCATGATTTAGGTTGGGAAATTAGAATCTTATTTGATTTCTGAAATTAAAACCTTGTTAATTATCAAGTTGTTTATCATCAAGTTGTTAATTTTGGAAATTGTATAAATTTCTGGAATTTTGTTTTTTGTTTGAAAATTATTTTGAAAGTTATTATAAAATTTAATAATTTTCTAGAATTTAATTTTCTTGTTAGTAATTTAAATTTCTTGTTGAGAGACAAAAATTTTAAATTTGGAAATTTCTTTTTGTTGTAGCAAAATGGCTAGCAAAC
>JAMKQA010012460.1:0-11260 GCA_024699735.1 Posidonia australis
GTTAATCCGAGGGTCAAATGTAGGCATTGTTAATGCCGCTTTACTGTACACCCTTGGGCGATGAGGAAAATCGTGAAAATCGTGAAATTCTCGGAAAGCGTCTCGCAAAACAGCGAAAATTGGGATAAATCCGAGAAAATCAAAAAAAAGGGAAAATAATCCTTGTTTCGGGACCATGTCGGCTTTGTAAGCCTTTATTGTACGCCCTTGGGCGATGGAAAACCAAAACAAGTGAAAACCGAGGAAAACCCGGAAAACGAGGTAAAGACTAAGCTCGGAACATAGCTAGAAAGCGTGCACAAGCAAAGAAGGAAAGACGGCAAAAATCATGCAAAAAGATGTGAAAAGTATGCAAAATGCAAGTGTGAGTGCAAATCTGAAGAAGTCTAGGGGGTTTTGTGCAAAAAGCCCAAATCTGAGGAAAATTGGAGTCCAGAAGCCCAAATCAGCGAAAACACATGGGAAAACACATTCCGTGCATGTATGACGAAATCTGGGGTCAAATATGCTCTTTAGTTCAAAATGAAGTTCTCTAGGGGCTAAAATGCAATTTACCCACTAATGCATGCAATGCAAATCATTTCAGCATAAAATCTGGATAAAAATGCAAGGAAAATACTCAAAAATGATTCAGGGGCAAAACAATCATTTTACCCCTGAAAGCAACAAATCAGAGTAATTACATTAAAGCACAAGGGCTAAACTGCAAAATACCCAACAACCAAAGCATCCAGAAGAAATTCAGTAAAATAGACGATTAAAGTGCAATTAAACCATGAAAACATGTTTCTTGAATGTTTTAAAACAAAGTCAGGGAGTTTTATGCAATTTTCACAACAGAATAAGCCTTCTGGAAGCTTTCTGTAAAAGACAGGGGTCTAAATGCAATTTTCCTAGTGAAAACATGCTTATGGAAAAGTTTCAGAGAAGTATGAGGGCTAACATGCAATTTAATCAACAAAAAAACAACTATCCACAGAGTTTTTGAAACATGCAAGGGCTTAAATGCAATTTGCACTGTAAAAATGAACTGTCAGAAACATTCTGAGAAAGTGCAGGGTCTTTCATGCAATTTTCACAGGAAAATGAACTTGCAGGAAGTTTTTTAAGTAAGTGCAAGGTCCTTTATGCAAAATGTCTGAAAGAAAACATGTTTCAAAGACTCTGGGGGCTTTTACTAAAGTTTTAAACTCAGAAAACATTACTTTAAATATTCAGAGTAAGAAATGTAATATTTTTAGTTAAAACTTTATTCAAAACATTTTAGAAAAATGATGGCAAGACCTATATGCAATAAAAGGACCAGAAAGCAATTCCAGAAGGACTTATTTGCAAGAAAAACATAAACTCCAGACTTTATTTAAAATAAAAGTTTTAAATGTTTTTTAAAAAGGAAAAAAGGAGCGACGGTCGTCGACGACGAAGCTCACCGCCGACGACCACCGGAGGAGGGCAAACAAGCCTTCCCGTGGTCTTATTTGAGATCAGACTCCACGAGAAGCAAGAAAAGAGGGATCCAGAGAGATCCAACAGATTTGATCTGAGGCACAACGGTTGGAGTGGGCCACCCACCCCTCTCGCCGTCGGGGCTACGCCGGCGAGACATCTGCGATTGCTGGAGGCGTTCGAGGCGAAGACGCTGCATTCTGAGGCTTCTGGAGGGCTGAGGATGAGTCAGGGAGATTTTCTGGAGCAGCGCGGGGGCTAATGGTGCGAGGTGGTGGCTAAACATCGCCGCCGCGGCTTCCTCCGGAGAGCGACGTTGTTGGGACGATCAGGGGCTCGCGGCGTGGATCCAGAGGTTCGGGCGCACTTGCGGGAGGCTGAGGAAGGTCGCCGCGGGACTGGTGCACCACGAGCGGCTACGGACAGAGCCTTCTTCTCCAGCGACGGTGGCTACGGGAGACGTTTTCCGGCGATCTTCTCGTGGCTTTCTAGGGGCGGCGGAGCGGCTACGGCAGGGCACAACGAGCGCCGGGAAGACTAGAGGAGGAGGAGAGAGGGCTCGGGGGTCCAGGAAACGTCCTGGATCAGTCCCCCAACCTAGATCGTCGGAGATCAACTCCGGCAAAGTCCAAGAGGAGATTCCGACCAGAGGAAACCTCTGGTATTGATGGAATCAACACAAACAGGCTCAGGGAAACTGAGAAAGCTAAATACGAAGATCAGAGAGGGCTGAGGAGGGTGTACCTGGCTGGAGAATTCTTTGGACCTCGCCGGAGCTCTGATCTGCACCTTGAGCTTTGGATTCCCCCACTCGCTCTCTGCTCTCTTTGAACGCTCTGAACTTTGCTCTCCTTCTCGCGAGAGTGGAAAGAAATGCTCTGAATCCTATGTCCTCTGAATTGTTGGCTGCCTTCTTATATAGACCACTGGAACCCAACAACCTGCAACCGACTCAGCGCACGACACCCAACAGAACAGCAACAACCTCCGACAGCCATTACGCCAGCTCAGCAGGCTGCCAACGGCTGTCCCCCACGCGCTCCGGTTTGCTCCCTTGCCTGCCGACAAAGATGGACGGCGATCCTAGCTTCCGACGATGGCTGATCCAATGGCTGAGGTAGCTTAGGAGATGCTGATCCAATGGTGAAATAGGCTGAAGGAGATGGACTCATGAGATCTTGGTGCAATTAGGGATAGAAATGAATTTCAAAGGTGAATTTGAGAGGGAGAAATTGATTTAGTGAGAAGAAGAAGATGGGTGAAAATTATGTAATTTTTGGTAGAAAAAGCATTAATGAATGAGAAATGGAAAAAACAAATGATAAGTATGTGTAAGGGAATTTAAGTATTGAGCTAAAAGAAATAAAGAAATAAGGGAAAAAATATTGATGATGGGCCTCATGGACTTTGGGCTCAATTTGGGCTTAATGGGCCCATATGGGCCTTGTGAGCCTCCAAGAGCCCAAAGGGGCTTAAATGGGTCCAAGTGGACTAAATGGGCCCAAAAAGGTTAAATAGGCCTAAATAGGTCTTGTGGGCAAAACGGGACTCAAATTGGACTCAATGGGCCTATGTAGGCCTTCATGGGCCCAAGTGGGCTTCCATGAACTAAATGGGTCGTAGTTAGGGTTAGATTTCAGCCACCACATCTCCATCCTGCAAAATTAGAAAATTGGGGTGTCTACAGCCCTATGCCACTAATTCATGCACATGCATGTTATTTGTGCATTAAGTCATGCATAATATCTGTCTAAATCATTTCTCGACATCCTCTACACATTTAGGTACACTTTCATGCATTTTGCATAGTTTTCATTACATTTGCATATCAATCCATCCTTTTTGAGTAAGTCTGCATTCTATGCGTTTTTTCATGGATTTTTCTCCAACCCATTTTTGAATTCTTTCACTTGACATTTATTTTGATTCCCCTTATTCAACATTTTGGATTTTTTTATTTGACTTGGATTTGATTGCCTAAGGGCATATATTCATTTACAAAAAGGCCCACATTGTCCCAATTGTGGATTATTTTCCTGTTTTTGATTTTTATGACATTTTCCATGATTCCGACGATTTAGATTGACCCTACTTTTGATCCTTTTGATATTGGTATTGTTTTCTAGAGCGTTCTTTCCAAAAACATCGTCATTTAATGTGATTTTCTTCATATGTCACCATTTGGTCGTTTAGCGCAAACTTCTTTGCAATTTTTCCATTTTGGCTTCCGTGACGTTTTCCATAATTTTGATGATTTGGGTCGATCGCATTTTGATTCTCTTGATGTTAATACATTTTTTTTGGCCTTTTTCTCTAAAAAAATCATCATTTCATGTGATTTTCTTTGTTGTTTCATATTTCCTTATTTCGTTGTTTCGTGCGGTTTTTCTTTGTAGTTTTTGCATGCATCTTGCACATCCATCTAGTCATGACTAGGCATCCATATTAGCATGATTTGAGCACAATCTAGGCTTAGCAAGCATTCATTCAACCTCTAGCAAGCGAATCAGACTAGAAAGACTGAGTTTCTCAAGCATAAGGGGGTGCCTAATACATTCCCTTGTGCGTAACAGGAATCCTTACCCATCCTGTTGTTTGTAGAAATCTGGCCTTTTCATTTGCATCACATGCATTCATCTTTTAGTGGTTTATTTGTGGTTTTTCTCGTCTTTTCCTTAAAAGACTAGGTGGCGACTCCAATTTTTTGTTTTATCCTGCGCCTTCACCATCCTGGCATGGCTGTGGCCTCCTCCCTTTGATGTGACTCCGTGTCTTTCAGGTTAGTTACTTTTCGCTTGCTTTCTAAGGCTTTGGCTTCACACGTTTTCTTGTTTGCCTTGCTTGTGCTTGTTCGCTTACTTAGCGTGCCTTTCCCACTTTCTTTTACATATTTGTTTTGTCACTGCACTCACATGTTATATATCTTATCTTTTTATTTGGTGGATGTTTTCTTTTCACGATCATGATGCCACGACACTTGCACATGCCATGATCACACCTTTTGACTATTGTTTGCTTGCTTGTTTGCCTTACTTGTGTGTTTTCTTCCCCTTTCGCATTTGATATGCCTAGGAGAGTAGAGAAATGTTTGCTCCCCTTTCTGGCTTAAAATAAAACACACAAACTCAGAGAAACAATTAATAAGGCAAAACTAGAGACCAATTCAAACTCTTTCCCCCCTGGTTAATAAAATGCAAGTAAAAGACACAAAAGCATATAGCATGATTGATCATATAGGGCATGCATCTTCTCCTCTGAGTCCACCTATAGTTTACGAAGGACAACTCTAGTAGCCCGTTCTATAGTTTTGGTGTAGGGTGTGTTGCTAGTTTGTCCCCCCTTGTCTGGGGTCGTGTCGGTGTTAGTAGAGGGTATAGCTCCATGCTACTGCAGGAGACGAGGGCACCAACACACCACCTGTTCACTGCTTGTGCTTTGACCAGGATTTAGAGAGGGGACCTTTCTTTCTATCCTAAGTTGGAGACCCATTTACCCATGTGTGATCCTGGAGTAGATAGCCTTTTAGGAAATACTTAGTTCGTGAGAGAGAGCATATTAGTTGCATCCATGAGCATGAATGTCATTCAGACCACCTTAATAATTGCATCTTGTTGCTGGTTTTAACATCGATAGTTTTCTTTTTTGCCAGGTAGAGCATGAGTTCCTTAGCCAATGCTCGAGCGTTCCTATCTTGATTCCTCTATTTGCGATGCTTCGTTGTTGATCATCTTTCCTTAAGTTATTCGTCACTTTGACGATAGCTCGTCCTAGGCTTCATCCCCTTATTTGCCACCGTAGTCCCATTTGCACCCATTCCTGGTCAGCCATGGCCCAGCGGACCAGCGAGCCTCTCTACATCACTGTTGCTTAGGAGGGCACTCCATTTTCAGTCCCTCTTACCCTTAGTTTGACATCAGCTGTTCACTCTATCCCCTTCGTGCATCACGGAGGCTCTATCCCCTACACTGTAGGACATCCATAGACCTTGGCCAGCATGGAGCCAGGCACTGAGTCTATCACAGTGACCCCTGCTCGGGTTCTAGATGTATCATTGATGGCCTCACACCCTTTTGGCACTCAGCCCATTGCAACAACAACCCTTGTGGGTTCCCTACCTTTAGGGCAACCTGTATCTGTCACGTCTATGTCATCCGACCCTTTGACTATGCCACCCCTAACTATCCCTGAGGAATCTCCTGCTGCATAGGTAGAATATTTGTTGGCCCTCATGCAGAAGATCGAGGGCATGGCCTTTGCTATCCAGTCTACTATGGACCCCCATTGTTCTTGAGGTTTCCCAGTAGCTTGCCCTGGTGTTCCAGGCATCACCTTCTGCACCACCACCTTAGCCCTCACGCCAGCTCCTCACTACACTCATGTTAGGTGTGACACCACTGTCTCAGACACACCACCACATTGCATAGCATTCTACTCCAGTATTTAGTGGCAAGCCCCTTGGGTTGGCTAGAGTATAGCATCCACAGAGCCTACAGCCTGGCGCCATACCACTACAACAGCTGTTACTCTCACACTTAGCACCCACTGCTACACAGGTTTCTACTCATCCTCCTCCCACACATCATCAAGTCTAAGCACCCTCATTCTTACAATCACACCTAGTACTTCTACAGGGATATGTTGGCCATCATGCTACAGCACTAGGTGGTATGATGGTGGACCCAACGGAGCACTTAGGTGCGACCTACACAACATATGTAGCCGTTCCCCCTGCCCCATCACCCTCGTCGGCAGCAGCTCCGGAGACCATCCACACTAGGGTGGGTGACCTGGAGAGAGCACTTCGAGAAGTGCAAGGAGGCGACTGCCAACCCTACAGATTCTGGGACCTCTGCTATTTCCTAGAGGTGACACTCCCACCGCATTTCCAAATCCTAGATTTTGAAAAATACAATGGTAAGGGTTGCCCCATTTCACACCTTAGGGCATATTACGGAGACCTCGCTCAGCTCTAGGTTGACGAGAGGCTACTGATCTGCCTTTTCCAGAGGAGTCTCACTAATTCAGCCCTTAAGTGGTTCACGTTGCTTAACATGGGCTCAATTAGAACGACCTCTCACAGGCATTCATGGACCAATTTGCCTTCAATCTCAACTTAGTCCCAAAGAGGGTGGACCGTGTCACCACATGACAGAAACCCCACGAGCCGTTTGGGTAGTACATCGGCCGCTAGTGCGCCCTTGCATCACAAGTGAGAGATAGACCCTCCGATGAGGAGTCTATCAAAATCATCATTCGAGGCGTGCAGCCAGATGTTGGGGCTCTGTTGAGCATTTAGCCTGTCACCATCTTTGATTCGGGCAAGTGCGCGTGTAGAGAGCTCCCTTCACAACGACAGCTTTCCTGCACTCGCCACCTTCACCAAACAAGCCATGTTTTTTGATCACCATGCGAGCAACAACACTCGTAATGGCACTGGCACCAGTTACCCTAAGAGGTGGGATCCTCCCAAGCTAGCCATTGCATATGTAGGGTCGTTTGCCATGCCTGTTATTGTGGTGAACCAACTAAGCCCAAATCAATTAGTTTATGCACTGGCACCTAGGGCACCACACATGCCATAGATTACCACCATCGCCTAGCCGGTGTATCCTACGGCACTGGTTTGGTAAGGACCCCGCTTAGGGTAGAGATGGCCTCAGCATGCTACACGACAATACACCCCATTTGTTGAGCCACTGAGTGCTGTCCTCCCCATGGTGCTGTCACTCCTGAACCTTCAAGAGGTCCGCCCCTCGCCAAACCCTCTTTTGGTGTGGTACAACACGAACCTCCACTGCAATTTCCATCGCTATGCAGGCCATTCGACGGATAATTGCATGGCTCTTCGGAATGCCATTCAGGACCTGATTGACAGCAAGGTCATCGTCATTGACACCTAGGAGGCATACACTGCACCTACACCACCACCTTCATGGGCACAAGCTCCACCCTCCAATCCTAACATTGTCAACCAGTCCATGCCTGCACATAACAACTTAACAGGCACTTGAGCCTCAAGAATTCATTTCCTTTCTGCTTCTGCGTCTACGACATCTGTAGTGGGCCCTTCTGATCTGATCCATACTGTTGATGAGACATTTCCTACTCGTCTTTATCGTTTGAGCCGTGTCGGTTCCGAGTCAGCAATCCACATGATACAGTTGACTGCAAGAATAGAGCATACCGCTGCACCATCTACTGTGCACTCTGAGGCGCTGATTTGCCTACTCGCCTGACCTACACCTATTCATCCTACCCCTCCTGTCCAGCATCCTATCCAACATCCTCTCTTTCTAGACCACCCTTTAGTCAGCTTGACGTTGGCCCCGCTAGAACTGGTAGCACTTACCCCTCTTGTTGTCTGCCTGACGAGGGACACCCACCTTTGTACCCTATGATTATGCCGCTGAGATGTGCACAGAAGTCACCAAGTCAGGGAGGGTGTACAGGCCGCCCGCACCAGCAGCCCAACCTGATCGTTCAGCGTCTTCCCCTCATCAGCCAGTTGCTCAACCCTCTAGGACGGCCCCTGGTTTAGTTCCTACCACTTCAACCAGGCGAGAGCAGCCCTTTGTCGACATCACGTCCCAACTGAAGAAGGTAAAGGCTGACATCTCTATTTGGGATCTCATGCATACTTCTTCTGAACATCGAGAGGCCTTCCTTAAGGTCTTTTAGGCTATTCACGGCTCCCCCATCATACAACAGTTCTCTCTTGAGAATATGGTGGGCATGATTGCAGAGCCTCACATCATTTCTTTCTTCAACAAGGAATTGCCTTTAGCAGGAGTCAATCACAACCAACCCCTATTCATTACGACACAATATCAGAGCTTCCGAATTTCCCTCACCCTGGTTGATAACGGCGCGGGCCTAAATGTCAGCCATTTGCGTACAATAAATAAAATCAGATTCAAAGTCGAGGATATCATACCAGCTACAAAGGGAATGATGGCTTTCAATAACATGAATCACGACATGCTAGTGATGCTGGTTATTCCTCTCACCAATCGATGTCGAATTCTATATTGTGGATCTAGAGCCTTCTTTCAATCTCCTACTTGGGCGCCCTTGGTTGCACAAGCATCAGGTGATCCCCTTGACCCTTCATAGTATGGTTATGTTTTGTTAGGGCAATGGCGTAGTTGTTGTCATGGCGGAAGATCTTGACAAAGAAAAGGTCGAGTCGGTCTCCACTGTCTCGCTCCAGACCGTTCATTTTGACCCCAAACCATCTAATGTCATGTTCCGGGTCAATCACTTCGAGCCAGTCAATTACATTTCAGCTATAGAGGGTGTCAGCTACCTAAACGTTCGTGGTAATCCCCTTCGGATGATCGAAAACGTCTCCGAGCCCATTCAGGCGAAGGAAAGGTGAGAGTTCAAAGGATTGGACTACGAGTGGTAACCACATAAAGACGAATATTCGCGTGCCAGGAGATACAATAAGATCTTTATTCCATCGGATCTCACCAATTTTGTCTGTAGGGATACTTGATCCCAAACAGAGCCAAGCCACTACAGAGAAGAACTGACATCAGAGTGTGTAGCCACAGCCTCAATCGTCGACAACATCAGCCATCGCCCCAACAACGAGCCCCACGATGATAGTCCTACTAGCAGTTGCACTAGTCGATCATTCAGAGCAATTCGCCAGCCTTGGACATCACTTACAAAAATCTCACAATCCAGATAAGTCAGTGGCAAAGCAGAGTGCTACCCAGTGTTTTGATTGCACCACGAAAAAGGATGAGACAGTCAGCAGGGTAATTCAGTTGAGTGATCAAGTCAGCAATTTAGAGTTGTTATTCCAAGACCAGTTGTCAGTATGGGCCGAAGATGCAGTCGAGCATCAAAGGCTGAGAAAAGGAAAGGCTAAGGCCTCAGAATTAGAACTAGCAACCTTTCATCTCCAGTCGGGCCACTCATCCATCATGGTCCTGGTTGAGTCACAACCAAAACCCACTAGACCATTAGAGTTAATCTCTTTGGAGTCGAGAGGTGGGTCTAGATGGTACACCCAACCGAAGCCTCACCTTAAGCGAGGTGAGGGTCAAAAAGAAGGGACCTTGAGTTAAGCTTAGGAGGAAAGCCAAGCAGCATCATTCCTATCAGTCAGTAGTAGGACAGCCGCCAGTCAGCATCACTCCTTTGTACATACTACCAAAAAAATACAAAAAAAGCAGAAAACCCAGAAAAACCAAAAAAATAAAAAAACTCAAAAAAATCAAAAAAGTAGTATTAGTAACCAAGGAAACATATCAACCCGGCCAGTTTGTAGACCCTACGATCCGAGAGTCAGAGGTCACGCATTGCAGATATAAGAACACCCAAGTTAGTGTGACCATTACGAAGAATCATGAGGGGCATAAATCAGAGCATATCCTCTCCTTCGATGTCATTGACCTAACCTTCAAAGAAAAGATCCTATCAGAGCTTATCGCTTATGAAGAAGAGGATGATGACATGGATGAAAATAGTGAAACATTTGAATTCCTACCTCACGACAATGATCCAGAAGGGCCAAATTCACATCAAGTGATCTGGTTTTGCGGGCCATACATCTCCTTAATAGTCAAGGCAAATTCCGACCTAACTGGCATGGTCCCTATATCATCAAGCAAGTCTATTCAGGAGGCGCAGCAATCCTCGAGGACATGGACAACGTCGAGCTATCCGAGCTAGTCAAAGTGTGCTATCTAAAGAAGTACTACCAATGAGTGGAAGGCATGTATCCTTGCCTTGCAAAGTATCCTTTCGCACAACATGCATCATCCACTACTTCATCATGCATATTTCTAAAATAAAAAGACAATCCATGCGCATTTAATCCACAACATTTGCTCTTTTGCTTTCGTGCATATCAATAACTTAAGCATATCATTAACTGCATGCATCTATGCATAAATGCATCAACGTCATATCCCGATGACGAAAATCGGAATAGCTTGCCTACTTGAGAAGGGTCTATACCTCTTCAGCTGATACTACCTAGACACTTTAGAAAGTGAGGGAGCCACCACCCGACCATGGTTAGGCAAAATGTCCACACTCCCATAGGGACTTATACCTCCAGAGGGAATCATACCTTCGAGGGATTGACCCACCCTCTTGCAATAAAGGCCTCCTGAATAAATCGAGTGCTTATTACCTCCAAGACAAGGTTAGAGTGAAACCGCACATCTATGAGGGAATAAAAGAAAATAAAAGATGATGATATCGAAAAGGAAAAAGTAGGTGCAGGACCTTAAAGAGTTTGGCATGGAGTCAGGTCCACCGCAATACCTCACAGTGAGTTCGAGTGCCACCCATACCCCGTGAGAGCCACCAGGCGACTTGTAAGTTTTTGTAGTGGCAACTGAGTCGAAGGGGTCATCCTCCTCTAACAGGCATACAGCTTTCCAGCCTAGCTGAGGGCAAACCAACAATTGAACTAAACAAGCAAGCGACCCTGATAATGAACTCATTGAACATGCAGGATAGTAAACGCGGATAACAAGCAACTGAAATCACAAGGCATGCATCAAACAAAATTCACTCTTGCATAACTAATTTGCTCATGAATCATAAAGCCCTCAACGATAATAATAATCATCGTAGCCTTGCTTGGATCAGTCCTTTTGTTTGCCGGCTCCTTGCCAAGTGCTTTTACCCAGAGACATCCAACTCCTTAGTGTTGAAAAATCCTTAATACATTTTGATGATAACAAATGACTATTGATTATTTGATAAAATAATCACTTAAGAAAATCTGATATACTCAAGTACTGAATATAAAAATCATTTATCTAAGGCATATTAATCATACATAAGC
>JAMKQA010012461.1:0-10277 GCA_024699735.1 Posidonia australis
CCTCACCTACTGCTTGTGTGCCAGGTTACCTCTGATCAAGGTAACAACAGTAATGAAAGTGGAAATGATTAAGTAAGTGGAATGTGTGTATGTGTGTGTGGTCAGGATTGGACTTGTGAAATGGTCTTAGAATCCTGAAGAGAATGATGATGTTTTAACCAGTTCCCAGCCAGTGTTTGTGTTTTGGTTCTGAGCCCAATGGGGCAGTGTGTTTTAGGTTGGATCTGGTTAGGAAGTGTGTTTTGGGAAGAATCCTGAGTTTTGAAATGAAATTGTTTTGGAAAAGAAAATGAATTTCTAAAAGGGTTTTGAAAAGAATGTTTTGAAAGAAAAGTGGTTTTTGAAAGAATTTCCATATGTTTTGAGAAAGGAATGGGTTGTGGCTTTTGAAAAAGCCTGGCTTGGTACCAAGTGGTGATTTTGTAAAGAAAGAATTTGGTTTTTGGGATTGAATTCCCAAGCGAATATTTAATAAAGAAAATGACTTTTAAAGGAGAAAACCAAGTTTTGCAAATGTTAGGAAACAGGTTTTCTTTTGGTTTTGCCGAGCCTTGTTTGTAGTTGTGTGTTTTGGGGGCGCGTACTGGGTGACTTAGATGTCACTCACGCGTGCTGTTTGTTTTTCAGGTGCAGACCGCGTGTAGCCATGTTCCGGTGCAGGAATTGGAGTTTCTAGCCGCGCATCGAGATCCTAGAGGTGAGCCTTAGTTACAGTCCCTTTTGTTCTGTAATTTTGTGTAATTAAGCTTGTGATACTGTTGTTTGGTAGCGTGCCCGGGAGCGGGGCGTTACAGAATGGGTCCAAATGGGCTTCCATGAAGTCAAATAGGCCTGAAATGGGCTTGTGGGCCCAAATGGGCTCAACTAGGGTTTAATGGGCCTAAGTGGGCCTTCATGGTTCCAATTGGGTTTCCATGATTTAAATGGCTTAATGAGGGTTTGAGCTCAGCCACCACATCTCCATCCTACAAAATCAGAAAATTGGGGTGTCTACAGATAATAAAACAAAATATTATTTAGCTATGGTCACATACTGTGGCTAAGTATGAAATATCCGTGGCTAAATGTTGTATAATTAAGAAAATTTATTTTTGGCATCAATTGGCCACAAAATATGACCATAGCTATTAATAAACTGATAAAACTTTAGCCACCGCTCCATTCTCTCCTCTATTTCCAACGAACTTAATATTCCCTCCGCCCAAAACCTCCCCAAGCTTTTACATTCTCTCTTCATCGAAGATCTCTCTGACGTTCCTATGCCGCCGACCCTCGATCCTTGCAGAAGCTCCTGTGCTACCAGTTACTCCCTCGACCCTTTGGTTCTCCCTCCACCCTTCTTTCCTATGGTCGATTCCTCCTCCAGTGAAAGAAACCCTTCTCTCAACGTAGATACAGCATACTTTCTATTTAAGCTGCTTCGGATGACCGTCGGTTTTGGTTGGGGGCTTCTGTTCAGGAGTTGAAGAAGCAACACCTGATCGCAACGTTTGAGAGGGGTTTCATGGGTTTCTCTGGATCAGAACCTTTGACTGCTTTGCATAGGTGAGGTTTCTTTGTTTTTTTATTTTTTCTGATTATTTTCATACCCTGACTTTGTTTCAGGGTTTTCTTTTTGTGTTGGTTGAAATGAATGACTTTGTCATGTCGTTCGTGTGTTTGCCCTTTTTGTTTGGTAGGACTGAAATATATGGTATCCATATTGTTAACGTCTAAACTTAACTTCTAGTGGGGATATGATTCTCAGATAGAAATTGCTACCGTATAACTTGGAATAATTTTTAGAGTCTTGTTGCTTAAGGTGGTTTTGGGATGAGGAAAATGGAGATTGTTGATTGCGACTGGATAATGTGACCATAGTCCAAAGTAAATACAGACATAGGTTCTACATAATATCTAAAAAACTTAGACCCTAGATGAATACAATAAAGCCACACAATTTGTGACATCTGTGCCAGATTATCCATTCCTATTTGTAAACCATGTAATTAATTGTTATATTGCTTAAATGATTTATTAATGGATAATTTGTTGATTTTGGGTGTGTGAGCTTGTGGTTGGCTTTCTGTGCACCTGTTTGTGATTTGGGACCAATGTGGAGTCCTGTTTGAGGATGCACAGTCACCTTGGTTTGCGTGCTTATCTCTTCTTCCTCTCTTTTCCTTCATTTTCTCCTTTCTTTTCCCTTTCCTCTCACGAACCAGCACCATTTTTCCGTCTCCTTCCTTTCCCTTCCCCCGACCCGTGCCACCAACAACGCCAGCCTGTGCCTCGCCGTCTCTTCCGACATGATGGGCAGCTGACGCGATGCGGGTGGGAAAGAGGATAAAGGGAGGCTGCGGCATGCAAAGAGAGGAGGAGGTGACCAAGAGAGGAGAAGAGAAAGAGGAACGACGCGCAACCGAGGAGGTGGTGAGCCACTCGTTTGTTTCTCCGACGCGAGGAGGCTTCGCCGGGGTGCGAGAAGGTTCGCCAGAGTGTGGGGAGGGTCACCGAAGGGCTGAGCTAGGTACGCGACCCCTTTCCCTTCCTTCGTTCAGTGTTTCATTAACGATGGGTTAAATTGCATGAAAGTTGAATAAATGCATGAAAATTGTGGAAAAAATCATGAAATGAATGGGAATGTGATATATAGCATGAGAATATAGATATCATGCTGTTAGGATTGGTTTTTGTGGGGGAAATGCAATTTTGGGGTTGAAGGCTACAGTAGTCGTTCTTGATCCCTTTTCCATTGTGATTTTTGTATGAACTGTGTAGTAGATGCAATCAAGAATGGTTTGAAGGGTTTTGAAGTAGACTCAAGGGTCTACACCCCATGATTTATTGATTATTTTTAATGTATGTTTGGGGGGTCCGATCTGGACTCCCACTTTGGGTGAATTCCACTGCTCGAAACAGGGGTGTGCCTTGTTTGCGGGGAATTCGATATGCCGAATTTATTCGATATGCCGGAATCCTAGCAGATTTAGCCAGATACCTGATATCGGTAGACAGAAAACACCCGATCGACCGATTCAGGAGTTTTTGTTATACTGAAAATATTTGGTATACCGATTCAGGGATAAACGGTATACCGATTTGGAGATTCGGTCTATCGTTTCTGCCTTGAACCTGGTATGCATAAATTGTGAATTTAAATGAAGGATAAATGGTTTTAATGGTATGTTGAGTATGTGTTAATGATGTTTTCCCCGTGTAATGACATGGAGGAATGTGGAACCCAAATAAATAGATTTTGGCATGATTTTGGGTTTTAATCCCATAAATGAATGAAGAGGATGATTTTGTGTGGTTTTGGGCATGAGACCCAATTTATGATTTTAAGCATGGTTTTCATGGCTTGAGTTGGGATTCCTAGTGGAGGGTCAGGTGTTGCAAGGAAATAGAGTCCTGCAACGAAAATAATGAAATGGAAAATAGTTTGAAAAGAAAGTTTAAAGAGTTTTGAAATGGAACACTAATAATGTGGTTGCTGAGCTTGAGACGGTGTAGGCTGAGCCTGGGTTTTTATACCTAGTTGTTCAGGTCACCGACGGTGTAGGCTGAGCCTGGGTCATTGTACCTATTTGTTCGGGTCACCAAGCTCGTGACGGTGTAGGCTGAGCCTAGGTTTTTGAGCCTAGTTGTTCGGGTCATCGACGGTGTAGGCTGAGCCTAGGTCATTGGACCTAGTTGTTCGGGTCACCGATGGGGCGTCAGACAGAGACGTATCCCCATGCACATATGAGAAATGAATTGAGGCCGGTTGGCTAGGGCGGTGACATCCCTCACGGGGAATTTCACCGCGGTCGTGCAGGAAGGTAGGGGAAGGATGTCCCCACCTACTGCCTGTGCGCCTGGTTACCCTTGATCAAAGTAACAACAGTGAAGAAAGTGGAAATGAATAAAGAAAAAGAAACGTGATTTGGTCTGGATTGGACTGATAAAATAGTCCTAAAATCCTGAAATGAAATGATGATGGTTTTTTTACCAGTTGCCAGCCTGTATTTATGATTTGGTTTTGAGCCCGTGAGGCACTATGCTTTAGGCTAGATCTGGTTAGAAATGTGAATTTGAAAGTGTGATTTTGGGAAGAAATCCCAAGTATTGAAAAAGATTTGTTTTGGAAAATGAATTCCAAAGGTTTTAAAATGAAAATGAAAGTGTGGTTTTGAAAGAAAAGGTGGTTTTGGAATGAGTTTCCAAATGTTTTTGAGAAAAGAAAAGTAACATAGCCTTTTGAAAAGAGCATGGATTTGGGATTGAATTCCCAAATGATTTCCAATAAAAGAAAAGAGCATTTTCAAAAAGAAAACCAAGTTTTGAAAATTAAAAGAAATGAGATTTTGTGGTTTGTGTGTTTGGGGCGCATACTGGGTGACTTAGATGTCACTCACGCATGCTTAGTTGGTTTTCAGGTGCAGATCGCGTGCAGCCGAGTTTCGGCGCAAGAGTTGGAGCTTCTAGCTGCACATTGTAATCCTGAAGGTGGTCCTTAGTTACAGTTATTTAATGTTTTTGTAATTAGTGTAATTATGCTTATGATACTGTGATTCAGTAGCGCGCTCGGGATCAGGGCGTTACACAATTCCTCTCTTCCTGTTTATTAGCAAAAAGCATAATAATGTTACCACAAAAGGCCATGTCAAAGTTGAAGATGTAAGGAGAGTAAAGAACAAAAATTACATATATCTGCAAGGTGAAAACACGCCAACACAAGTATAGTCTGACAGACGAAGCACTATTGGTTTAAACTAAATGGAGAAAAGTAATTGCATTGCTAAAACTACAAATGAGGTTAAGGTGTTGTGACTTGTGACCAATTTACAGTATAATACAGGACTAATAAACAAAGAGGTTTAAGATTCCTAGATAACAAAACAACAAAATGGACCAAGGTAGCTAGCATCCATGTAATTTTGTTAAAATGATTAGCATAGAAAAACTAAATAACCAACTGAATGCCTAAGCAATAGTTTGAACAGCTATGATGGGTATTTAATGTGAAAAAATCATCAAACAGAAGTAATAAACAATACAAATAAAAAGTAGTTGCATGGGACATGCTGAACTATTACCCACTCCAATCAAAGCAATACAGTCAGCCCTCTTGAACTTGTGATTCTACTCTAACAGTTGATGATACTGGCTTTGAGTGGACTAAATTTTGGGAACTCCAAGATGCTTTTAAACATTCCTATGTGCTATGATCTGGTCCATTAAACAACCAATTTTTAGTTTAAAAAAAAGTAGGTTTTTAGCCATTTCTTTCTGCGAAATGGTACATGTAAACAGGAGAAACCATTAACACTTTGCTCTATCTTCCTGTTAATGTGTATCTTTATTCCCTTCCATTTAGGAATTTATATCAATTCTGTTTGTCTTTTTTAAGATTATTCCACTTTTTATATATTACAGATAAAAACCATGTAATATCTTTCATTTCTCTCCCTCCCTTGAACGGGAAAAGCATAGAAAGATGAGTACTGAAATTTAAGAATTTAGAAGAGATGCAAGAACAAAATGTGATGGGGAGAGAGGATTGTTTTAGTGAACATGTAGTCCTAGATTTTCTTACAAAAGACAAGTTGAGGAGTTCGCGTATAATTCATCAATGTTAATTAAGTGTTGAGGAGCAAATAGGACAAGACCTAAAAAAAATAGAATCTTTGCTAAATGTAAAGAAACTAGTAAAAATAAAAGGATTCTATTTGGAGTGATATCACAAAGTGGATTTCATGATAAATTGTTGAAAAAATTCACAAAAAATCATCGAACTTGTTGTGTCATTAGCCATTTGTGAGGAGGGAAATGGTGGATAGAAGAACGTCCCAAAATCCACCCCACTGCAAGGAAGAGACAGACGTATAGTGACAAGTTGACATTGAAGAAGAGGGACAAAGGGGAAAAAACAATTGCTTATGATTTCATCCTATTTATATAATCGCAAATCAAGAATTATATTTCCTGCTAATTAGAAGAGACTAACGTAGACTAGAAGGCTGTAAAGGCATTGTTGGAGCTCAGCATCATTGGCTCTTTGTTCCCTGTTGAATGAAACAACTTAGTTTTAAAGGACATGAGAATAGAAAACCTCATCTTACTACAGTTCTTCTTCCTAATGAAGTTTACCTGTGCAACCCATTTGGTCAAGTGATGGTAACTGAAAGGAGGGAAAAACATCATCATTCCTCATTGCTGCATCCAAGTAGAGGAGGTCCTTGGTGAAAGCAACCCCCTACACAGACATGGTTTTTTTCAAACAAGAAAGATCTTTCAATGTCTTTGATCAAACCATAACATACCTTCGGGCTTGGGGCAAAGTTGAAAGTGTAGAGAGGATTTATTAAATGAGATGAGTACTGTTATTTATAAGGGATTAAGAAAAGAAGAGTAGAATTATGGCTTTCAGTTTTCAACCACCACATTCTCTTTGCTTTCAGTTTTGGTGAAGTTCTTTGCTTTTAAGGCAGCCTAAAGTGTAAATAAGGTGAGTCGGCTTGACTATGAATTTGTCTTGTATGAGATTTTTGCAAGGTATCACGGGAAAAGTTTACTATTTTTCCAAGCCTAAAAGAGACTAATCATCTTAGCATTGTATCACGGGAAAAGTTTACTTTTTTTTTCCTTCATCATGATTTCTACCATGACAGTGAATTCTAAGTATTCAGACTGATAATTGTAGGATATGGATCTTGAAGAGAGGAAGAAATGAGTTCCTTGAACCATCATGATTGGAGGAAAAGTATTTGCAACTTACACCAATGCTAAATGAATTGTCTAATTGGTGATCGATGTTGGCATGGTTGTCAACAATGATGCTGATATCAATGATTATTTAAAGGTGCAGACATTTGTACTTTCCATCTACATGAATTTAAGTAAATGAATGGTGGTTTGAATGCAACTTGAAAAGAACTCATGCCAAAAAAGAGCAACCCATTTCAAAGGATGAGCTTAGTGTTTTCTTTATCAACTACTAATGTAGAATTAATATTGAATTTAAGTAAATTAATATAAAAATATCCTTACCAACTTAGCTTAAAGATCGTTGTGGCTTCTTGATCTGCTCGTAGAACGAATTTCTTGCTTTCCACGGTTTGACTTCCCAATCGTGGATCTTTCTTGAAACTCTATGTCTGTGGAAAAAATATCATAGAGTCCATTCTACCTAGATTTAATATTAATCGATAATATGTATGTTGATCCTCACATATACAACAATAAAAACATTTGAAATTTAATATAAATATTAATTACCTCTCTTGTGTACACCAATACGGAGAAAATGCCTTGGCTACTTGATAATCACTGTGAGGCTCAGGCCATTTTGTCAACGCATCTATTCATGCCTTATAATAGATATCATTCATCCTTTTGTTAATTAATTTTGTAAAAGGCACACGATAATCCTCCTTGGTATATCCAAGTGAAAGTGTAAACTTACTCTGTATAAATCCAACATCATTGTCAATTTAATACACTAATTGCTCAACTTAAAGATAAAATAAAAAAATAATCTCCAATAGCACATCAAACATTCTTTCCTTCTCATCTGGATGTAAATGTGACCACCGGTACTAGATGGTCGATGCATAAGATCTAAAAATTTTTGTGATCTCCGACGAGATTCTATGACTCCTCTTGAAGTTACTGCAAATAAATCAAGTTAGGTATGGAAAAAGAAGTATTCCATGTTGACTAACACCAAATTAAAAAAAAAGTTACCCATCTGAGTCAAGCTCCAGAAGAGGTCGTGGTCCTCGAGAAACTTGAGCATATCCTCCTTGTTGTTATTGTTGTTCTTGTTTTTTATCAATCAAATTAAATATTTGTCAATAATTATATTTAATTTAAAGACTTAAAAAGTATAATTTCATTATATTATTTACCTACTGCAGCTGGACGGGGAGACAACTTAGGTTGGACATGGCATGCAGCACTACTCTGTGGAGTAGTACTATGCCTAAACACAAGAAGAGAGGTGGGAGCCTCAACCAAATTGGTCGGAGGTGTCCATCCAACCTCAAGTGGTGTCAGACATCATGAACGAATGAACTCAAGTAACCGAGCACTCGTATAAGCACTAGGATCAATCTCTCGATCCTCTGATGAACCACGTTCACCGGAACCACTAGAGCGTCGACCACCTCTACCAAATCAGGCCATCTAATACCGTAAAAAATATATAAAAAAGTTCATATAAGATTCATGCAATTTACTGGATAAACATTATCCAAAAATGATTATCATATCAAAAATACTTGATGATACTTACAAGCACAAGAACAGCGACAATGTTCAACAAGAAAGCCATGATGAACCTGAATTGAAATTAAGTTGTTAGTTTTCAAAAAAGTCATTAATTAGTTGATATATATCAAAATTAAATAATAGATCAATATTTCACTATCATTATAGAATGCAAGTGTAAAAGGAGTTTACAAAGTAAATTAAAGAAGATATTTACCAAAAAAAAATATATATCCTTAATCTTCGTCATTATAGTCAATGCTTTCTTCTTCTTCATTTTCATCATCATCTTCACTGTCATATTCTACAAACGTTCTTTCTTCATCCTCAACTTGCCACAACACTGAATTTGATGGAATTATAGAGATTTGATCTAAAGCATAGTCTACAACTATCGGTTGTGAATGCTTGTAGTCAGGTTGATACAAGTCTTCAAACTCGTCATTCCTAGCATCATCGGCCATAGCAATGTAAGTACGTGCTTTGATCTTCATTACACTGAAAGATTCATTGTTCTTCCTCTTTCGTGAAACTTGAGGTACATAACAGGCTTGATCCGCTTGTGAAGCTAACACAAATGGCTCGAATCTCCTCAAGTATTTCGTTGATACATCTACAATATCATGCTTGATATCGTGCATAACTCCTTCTTTAAGGTCATACCAATCACAAAGGATCAATATAACATGTGACATCTGGGCCTGATTATCCATTTTTATTATAAACCATGTAATTATTTGCAATATTGTATAAATGGTTTATTAATGGATAATCTGTTGTTTCTTGGTTGTGTGAGGTTGTGGTTGGCTTTCTGTGCATCTGCTTGTGATTTGGGATCCATGTGGAGTCCGATTTGAGGATGCACAGTTGCCTCGTTTTGCGTGCCATCCTTTCCTCTTTTCTTTTCTTCCTTTTTCTCCTTCTTTTTCTCTCACGAGCCACACCCTTCCACCCATTCTTCGTCTTCTTCTTTCTCTTCTTCCACCCGTGCCACCAGCGACGGAGGCCCGTGCCTCCCTATCTCATCCGACGGGATGGGTGACCGGTGCCAAGCGAGCGGTGGCGGAAATAAGAGAGGGAGGCAAGAGTGGGCAGAGGGAGAGTGCAGCGAGAAAGGAAAGGAAGAGAAGAAAGGGAGCAGAGGCGCGCGAGCTAGGAGGAGGTGGTGCGAGCTACTCATGGTGTTCCATTGGCAAAGGCGGTTCACCGGAGTGTGGTAAGGGTCACCAGAGGCCTGAGTCAGGTACGCGGTCCTTTCCCCTCCTTCCGTTTAGCGTTTTGTTAATTGTAGGTTAATTGCAAGAAAAATTGTGATAAATGCATGAAAAATTGTAGAAAAATAGTAGGAATGATGGAAATGAATTAAGTGATGTGTATTTGTAAGGATCATGCTAGATTGTTTGAATTTCGTGAGTTGTGAGGAGTTATGCCTTAAATGTTTTAAGGTTTCATTCTAAGCATGTTTCCTTTATGAATTTATATCTTCTTCTGTGGTTGATGAAATCATGAATGGTTTGTGGGGTTTTGAAGTAGACTTGAGGGTCTACACCCAATGATTTTATGGAAATTTATGATGTATGTTTGGGGGGTCCGATTGGGACTCCCACTTGGGTGATTTCTGTCGTTGCGGAACAGGGGTGTGCCCTGTTTGCGAGGAATTTGGTATGCCGAAATCCTAGCAGATTAAGCCAAAATGTAGGGTTTCGATAGACCGAAATTTCTCGATCGACTGAAACAAGGGGTTTCGGCATACCGAAAATTTTCGGTATACCGAAACAGAGAATTTCGGAATACCGAATTGAAAATTCGGTATGCCGTTTTTGCCCTATTTTTGAGAGGTTTAAATGTGAATTTTAATGAATGTTAAGTGGTTGTAATGGTATGGTGGGTTTATGTGAATTATGTTTGCCCCGTGTAACAACATGGAGGCATGTGGAACCCCAAACAAATGGATTTGGGTGTGGTTTTGGGTCTTGACCCTATAAACGAATGAAAAAGATGATTTTGTGTGGTTTTGGGCATAAGACCCAATTTATGGTTTT
>JAMKQA010012462.1:0-10246 GCA_024699735.1 Posidonia australis
GTACCAGTGAGGGTACATTTTGAGGCTGCGGCCGGGGCGGTTGAACTCCTGTACGGGGTGGTTCACCGCGGCACTGTAGTGTGGGTATGGTGACATGGAATCCATACCAGCTGCTTGAGGCCAGGTCGATCGCCTATGGCCTGGGTGATACGACCAGTTATGGAATAGAATGGAATGGAATTGTGGAATTGTGTTTGAGAACTAGTTTCTAGCCCGGTTTTGTAGCAGATTGTGCCTATGGTTTTAATTGATGTTTTGGGCTAGGAAACTAGATGAAACGAATGGTTTTCTCCAGTGTTGAGAATAAAGGCTTTGAAAGAGCATGAGGTTTTGAAAGAAAGGTTTGAAAAGCATTGTTTTGCGAGCTTTGTGAATTGCACATAAAGGTTTTTGAAAACGATAATTCTGGCAAAAATTTCTGTGCTTTTAGTGTTGTTTTGGGGCGCGTACTGGGTGACATTCCTGTCACTCACACGTGCGCTTTCTTGTTTCAGGTGCTAGAGTGTTGGAGCAGTTCTAGTCTGGTGCATTTGTTCGAGCCACGTTTGCCGCACACAGGTCTGGGTAGTGAGCTTATTTGTTTAAATTTTGCTGCTTTGTTGCTTGTAATTAAGCTTGGGTAGTTCTTGTACTGTTGTGTAGCTAATATTCATGGGGAGGAAAAGAAAAATTTTGCAAAAATTAAGTCTTTTTCTGAAAAACCTTTATGCATCATATCTTAATTCTGTATTTTATACTTTAATTTTGTCATCATCAAAGAGGAGGAGAATGTTAGTAATATTACATTAATTTTGATGATTATTTACTTGTGCATATTTTCATAAATATTATGACTTGAAAAAGATATAAAGTGTCTTATCATGAAATCAAAAACGGCATACCGGCATCAAGAGCGGCAGACCGTTTCAGTACAAAACGGAATGTAAATCGAAACTCCACAAAAATCTAAGCTGAACTAAAAACGGCATACCGTGGATGAAACGGCATTCCGTTTTAGGAAATATCGGAAGAAGTAGCAGCACTCTGGAACAAAAGAGAAAAAGAAATGAATGCAATTAAACGGCATACCCTCTCAAAACGGTATACCGTTTCAGGAGAAAATGGCAGACCGTTGAAGTTGCGGCATACCGTTTTGCTCGTGAGTTGAAGATTAAAGAGCTTTTCCGGCATACCGTAATCAAAACGGTATACCGTTCAACTAGCTGTTTACGACCGTTTTATAGTCGTTAGACACAGATCGAGGCGATCCGTCGGCTATAAATAGGACCCCGTACCAGGCTTGGAAAAGCATCCATTGAGAAACATCGAACTATCTTTGAGAAAAAGTTGTAATAGTGTGCATTGCTTTAATTTCCATTCTCCTCACGAGATTTTGTTGTGTAATTCCTGTTGTTATCATTCTCTGTGAGCGAGATAGTGCTAATTTCTGTATAAGTATCAAAGCAAAGGGCTCTAGCTTCTCGGGAATTGAGAAGTGGGAAGGGCAAGCAAGCGTTGGTGTTGTAGCCAACAAGTAAGTTCGTTATCTTATTTTAATAAGGGAAAAATCTCAAGAGGGTCTTGAGGTGTGGACTAGGCGGGGTTGCCGAACCACTATAAATTTCTTGTCTATATCATTTGCTCTCATCCTCTTCTTGTATATTATATAAATTGCATAAGTAGTTAAGCTTGATTATATCTGTTAAATAATATCCTTTGTATGTAATTTCCATTAATCTCTAAAAAGTAGTTGAAGTAATTAAAAAAAAGTGTTAATTCTCTATTCACCCCCCTCTAGAGGAGCTTTTCGATCCTACACGTATGTGCATTAGTTCTGCTAAGTTCTCCATTTTAATTAATGGATCTCCTAAAGGTTTCTTTTGGGCAACTAATGGATTAAGGCAGGGTAACCCTTTATCACCTTTATTATTTATTATAGCCACACATGTACTCCATCGTATGCTACAACTGGCTATGAATAATAACTTAATATCTAGGATTAAATTTCCTCATGGGGGACCAACTGTGGTCAATTTACAATATGCTGATGATACTCTGCTATTCTTAACAGATAGCACAGAAAACATGATTAATATTAAAAGAATCTTATGTTGCTTTCAGTCTTGCTCTGGATTAAAAATCAATTTCCATAAGTTTTCTCTAATTAGCATAGGAGTATCTCAGGCCTCTATTGCCAATTCTTGTAATATCCAGGGATCTGGGACAGCAGACATTTTTCTTATGTATCTTGGATTACCTTTGCATTATAAGAGGGCTACTTATAAAATGTGGGCCCCTGTAAGTGGAAAAGATTTCTAATAAATTGTCATTATGGAAGGGAAAACACTTTTCTTTGGGTGGTAGGTTGACTCTACTGAACTCTGTGTTGTCAGCCATTCCCACTTATTATATGTTTGTATTACATTTGCCTATTAAAGTAGAGAAAGAAATCGACAAACTTAGGAGTCGATTTTTATGGAACTCATTTTCCTCAAACCAAAAAGGATTTTATTTAATTAAATGGGCAAACATATGTAGATCGAAGCAACAGAATGGCTGGAGGATTATCAACTTAAGGAATTTTAATCTAGCTCTAAAAGCTAAACTACTTTGCAGCTACTGTCTGACAATTACCATATGATATGGAAGGATCTAATTAAGGTCAGATACCTTAATAAGGTTGGACCTGGGGCGTTATTAAATTCTTCAGTTAGAAATTACTCCCCCTTGTGGTTAAGCATCAAACAATGTTTTGTTTTTCTTAATTGCTTTTCTATCTTCCAAGTTCAGAATGGCAATAATACTATCTTTTGGGAGCACAAGTGGTGGAATGGGACCAATTTGAAATCTTTGATTCTCGATTTGTTTGCTGTAGCAAGGCTCAAAAAAGCATCTGTCAAAACAATAGTGGTCCTTTTTAGATCTGATTTTAACAATTTATTTAACCTATCTAAGGTCTCCTCGAGTGACTTCTTAATGCAGCAGGCTCAGCTAGAACTATTTGCTAATCTTTTGCAATCTCTGGTTCTTGCTTCTGGGGGTGACCCCTTGAAATGGTTGCCATCCAAGGATAATGACTATTTTGTCAAATCTAGTTACAATATTTTAAATGATGGTGGTATTCGTTTTCCTTTATACTCTAGCATCTGGAAAAGTAGCACTCCATTAAAAGTGAAATTATTTTCCTGGTTAGCTCTAAAAAACAAAAATTTGACAAAAGATAACTTAGTTAAAAGTGGTTGGAGTGGTCCTGTGATGTGTGTTTTCTGTTATGCACATATTGAAAACAATAACCACCTATTTATAAATTGTTCATTCATATGGCACATTTGGAGATTTTTCTTAACTTTAGATTTGTATCCAGGTTATTTTTGTATTGCTGACTTATTCTTCTCAATACTCTCTCTTAAATTTAACCTTAACAAGCATGGTTGGGTAATTTTACTTCAAGCCATTCTATGGTTGATTTGGAGGGAAAGAAACAACAGAATTTTTAGTAATCTTAGCAAATCTCATTCTGTTATTACTTATGATATTATTTCATTAATGCATTATTAGGTAGATATTGTTGTAACAGGCTTTGAGAAAGAAGAACTTCTTCAATTCACCTCTTCCATGGCTTCCGCTCAAATAGCGGAGCAAGTTCCCAGTCTTCCTCCTTCTTCTAGAAGCAATCAGGAGGTGGCTCTAGCAAATCCTGATTTCAATAATTTAGATAATGCTGCAGAAGAATTCGATGGATAAGGAGTCTTGTACTCTCGAAGGCTTCCTCCTCCGAAAAATCAACATTTTTGTAATCTTTGCTATGGTTATGTATTAATTGGACAAAGACATTGTCTTAGTTATCTTCGATATGAGGACCTATTGAGGGTTTGTATTGCCTTAGTAATTTCCATAATATAATATACTGTTATAAAATAAAAATAAAAAATGTTCTGCCGAAATATGAAAGATTACGGGACCTATTTCGTGGAGAAAAAAGCAGGCAAAGTCAGTGGGACGACGAAAGGGAGATGTTAGGTGCTGGAAGATATAATAATAGCGCTGGCGTGGGATGGAAACTTTCATTCACCCACTGATTGACAATTCTCCCCACCAAACGCTATATAAGTTAAAATATCCTTCTACGACCCTCCAGCCTTGTGGTGCTATCAAAGTCCAGATTGGATTCCCTTCCGTTGAGCAAATTCCACTGTTCCAGCACTGTATTGTCGTACACCAATATACCGTAGCTTAAACAAATTTGAGAGACGTCACGTTTCAACTCATTCACTGAACGTGTGGGCATTTTTCAGTTGCCCTTTTGTCTCGCATCATCTTCCAAACGATATGTATGTCACTCACTTGCCCAATTCGGGGTTATTGCTACTCATGATATGACATCATTTTCCATTACCTCTTGTCAAACATACTGCCTGACGTACCTTTCAAAATAAATAAATAAATATATTTATTTATTTACCTCATTTTGGTAAAATACTAGGTGAGAAGATCCTAACCATTGAATGTTCATCTAGTGCTTAGGATCAAAGCCATTTAATTGTTTTGTTAGTGGTATTATAGAGACTGTTTTTCCTCTAAAATAGTGAAATGGATGAGGTGTGGGTATTTTGCGTAAGGTTATCTTCTTTTTTTCATCTATTTTTTCAACTACTTTTTGTCTTTATTTGCTTTTGGTAACTTCATCTTTGTTAATTGTACCGTTAATACTAATTGAAAATCGTGACACTAACATTGTACCATATTAGCTAATGATAGGAATTTAATTAACTAATACTACAATTTTTACTTGACACTAATTTTTATTACCAAAGAGTCCTACTTCTTTAGAAAATTTACAACTTCCATGTCAGTATCTTAAATCCTACAATGTGACATTTTAGTTTAAATATTGACACTACTTTTTCTTGTACGGTAATATTATAATATTAGTGTCATCGTTCAATATTAATTTAAATACTAACACTGTCTTTTCAACATAACAGAGATATTGTAAAATGAATATTTTCTTATATTATTCAAATACAACTCATCTACGTCGCATCCAATTAAGTGATATACAAAAAAAACACACACACACTAGTAGGCAAAAAAATTATATAATAGCTTAGAGATGAATGAATGACAATCGTCATCATCAGCACCAAAATACCATCCTAATCATGAACAAGTTTCTCAAGTCAAAGGTAATTCAATGAATCCTTAAGGTGAACAAAAAAAACAATACCATTTACATAACAATCTCACATCAGCATCTTATGGTGTTCGTTGAACTCTTACCTAATATTACGAGAGAACAATCTTCAAGTATCCACGTTGAGATCAACAGCAACAACAAGGCAGCATCGTCTTTGGTGCACCTAACGCTCTACACTCCAATTTCCACCTTCAAGTAGTGGGGGTGAGGCTGTTTAGGCTTGACAAGAGAAAAATTTATTGAGCCATAAACATAATTAAAATTTATTGAATACAATGATATTCAATTAAGATATAATTATAGAAATGATTCAATGAAAAATTCATATTTCATGAACAAAAATAATATTCAATTGAGCATGATCACAATACAAACAAAAACTCTATATAAAAACATACTAGAATCTAAAGAGAAGGCGGTGACAAAGAGAGGTGGTGGCAGAGAAAGGCGGTTATCGGGTTGGATCACTGAAAGGGGGAGGCAGAGGAAGGAGAGGTGGCTATCGTTGGCCTTAAGGAGGGAGAACCATTGGAGGGGGGGAGGTAGAGGAGGGAGATGCAATTGTCTAGCACTCGAACGTCGGCTTGGAGGATGGAGAACCGTTAGAGGAAGGAGAGGTGGTTGTCTGTCGTTGACCTAGAAGAGGGAGAGGTAGCTGTTAGGCACTCGAGCTGGAGGGGGAGGTAGAGGAGAGAGACTGGGAGAATAGAGGATTGGAGGGGGAAGGTGGAGGAGGGAAAGGAGAGGATTGAAGGAGGACGTAGTGATTGGTGGAGGGGGGAGGTGGAGGAAGGAGAGCTGGAGAGGGGAGGAATGGATCTAGGGGAGGCGAAGGAGGGAGAGGAGACAGAAGTGGGGAGGTGATGCTTGGTATCATCAGAGTAGGGTTTTGACTTTTAAGAGATTTAGAGAGAATGAGAGATTGAGAGTAGAAGTGTGTGTGTGTGTGTGTCTATAGTGGAAATATTATACATTAATCCTTATATTTTAAATTATAATATATTATATATACATCGGATTCACGAGTATGGGTATTTTTAGACCCAAATCCAACATGGTAATTGAGTGAGTTTAGTAAGTCCAGGTTTGCAGGTTCATGAGTTTCATTTTCAAGATCTAGACACATATTTTATGGGTCCAGACTCACAGGTCTTAGATTTAGACCCGACCCATTACCAACCCTAAGACTGTCCAAGGATAGAAAAGGTGGGTAGGGGGTAGGGAAGAGGAATCAGAGGTTGGGGGATTGGAGGAGGTAGGAGGCATGGAAGAGGTTGTCGATGGAGAGGTCGGAGTGGGACAACAATGGCATCCTGAGACCATGAGAGAAGTAAGAGTTGTTGATGGCGTTAGAGCACCAGAACTCGATGTGGTGGAATCTGAGGATGGGGAACTTGTCAGCTCTTGGGTTTGAATGGATGAACTTGGAGTGACCCACTAGTTTAAATGTCTCCGACAAGCTAGTGGTGGTGGTGTTTTCATCCATTGGTGGAGTGGTGGGCATGGTCTGAGCTTGGCAGGTGGTGGTGGAGCGATGGAGGGTGGTGGTGGCCACCTTCAGGCACATCCTCTCGTCGAAAAATGACTTCTTCTTCCCCTATTCCTCTCCAGGTTTACCTTGCTTAGGTTGAAGCTCGCAACCAACATTAGCATGTGGCCATCCATTATGTACTTTTAAACACATCCTGATCTTGTAGTGGCATGGCATCGTTAATTGATGTAGCTTTGACCTCATCGACTTTGTTGAAGGAGGGCATTGAAGATTGAATATTTCTTGGGTTTTTAGAACGGTGAAGGTGGTGGTGTTTGAAAAACGAGAGGGGGGCTCCCTCTCACAAGAACAATTCCAGTTTCTCAGGGAAACAGGAGGTTTCCCCTGATCTAACTTGACTTGGGAAAAAAACGACCAAACCTCGTCATTAGAACTAAGATGAATGCCTATTTTATCGCAAAAATCTTGAAAGTGTTGGTAAGAATCCCAAGTCAAAGGATCAAGGTCCTTATGAATCTTCCATTCACTTATTCGTAGTACATTATCTATGGATTAGTAATGCACATGATTTACTTAAAATCAATGAATTAAACCAAATCAAATCATTTTTTAATATTCAATTCTTATTCGTACAATGTACGAAATGTTGGACTATGAGAGGGCAGACAAGACGCCACAGTGCTGCATTTCTATTGCTGGAGATGCCTCCAAATTTATTGTATCCTGAAGGCATTTTGACCGCACCTTTCTGATATCTAGAATTGTTAATTGCATTTGGACGGGATATGAGAAATTAGAATAAAATAGTCCATTTTACAATACCATCCATGAATCCATCATGATCAATGAATAATGAGCCTTGGAATGGCGTAGCTTATTATGCAATCGACTACCTCAACCACCACTAAATAGATTGGCAATACGACATATGAGCTGGACAACAAGAGAATCATTGCTGCCTTTTTTTGAACGCTTCGTCGGAGGAAGGTGACAAGGGGGCACTAGACTACGGCAGGCTGTCACAGGCTGAACAGCATTGCTGGAGAACGGTCAAACCTACGGAGAAGAATTTGGTGGGTGACAAGTGGTCTGACACATCCAAATGTCGGCGGCTTAATTAATCATCTTCAAAAAGAATTGAAAAGTGTACCCACTAAAGTCAAGCTAATTTGAAGCGTTTCATCCTAGTTGTTGGCCTCCCCGCTCTGTGACATGACCTTTTTAACCGGCCTGTTAAAAAGTAAAAACACAGAAAACGTGACTGATAAATATTGCATGCATCACACAACAGAGCAGCTACTTACCCCCGTTGGATTATGTTCTTACATAGTCCGTTGCAAATAATCCCCAAAATTCGTACCATTGCAATTTTTTCATTCTTCTCATCAAACTATTTTTTTTATTAATTTTTGATCCATATGTCACTCATCTAATGATTTATTACTGTTCAACTATCCGTTGAATAGATAATTCAGACTCAATAATTCACCAACAATCAGGTCACATGGAAAGTCCTTTAGGACATGGAAGCCCATCTAGTAAATCAAAAGCAAGGTTCCCTAATCGGAATTTTTTTTTTTACAACTATATTTTTTGTTAGTCATTAGTTATGATCTTAATGTTTATGTACTTGATTGTGACATGCCAACGTGCAATTTCTCCGTACACTTTCTTTGAAATTTCTCTGTGTACCTTCTTTGATTGATGACCTTTCTCTGGATTTGGGAAGAAACCCTCTTCCCCTTCTTCTCCATGGTCGATCGCCCCCATTTGCGGATGCCAAGTTTCAATCCTTGGCTTCCTCGTAGGGCATCGATCTTTTTGGGGTGATTCTCGATCTTTTTTTTTAAACTTAGTTCTTTGATGACACTGTCTTAGGATAGTTCTTTGTATCACTTCTCCTCTGCGAATAACATTACTATGACTGTGGATTGTTTTATGCATATCAAAGAATTATCTTTTAGTTGGTTAAATTCTCTGGTTTGTTGTCATCTGCATTTAGATCTGGCTTTTCTCTTTGTTTGCCGGACAAATCTCCCTTTCTCTGCTTCCTATTATGAGGCTCCAAGCTTCGGATGTATCACCGTCGTTCCTCCGACGATGGTTCTTGATCCGACTCTGCAGTCCAGTGAATTTGATCCTAGTAGGGTATTAGTGGATCGCCCCTCGCCATCCGCTGCGTTGCCTGGAGGTTTTTCGACGGCAGCACCTTGTAATCTATGAGAGATTTTCTCATCTCCTTCTGACCCTATGATTACCTTCACTGCGTCGGTAGGAGTTTTTCCTCCGGTAGGAGACCGTCAGAAAACCAAACCCTTCGCCTCCTCGAGGGAGACGATAGGTCAACGGTCTTCTCAAGATTCTAACACCTCCACTATCTCCTCAGAGTCAGTCTCGAGCTCTGTGTGGGATTTTTCTCTTTTTCAATTGCCGTTTTATAAGCGAGATTACATAAATATTCCCCCTAATCATGAGCAGGATCAGAACTTATTCGATATTACTTCCCAGCCGTTCCTTAAAAAGGATTACATAAACTTTGACCCTAATTATTATTAGGGTTCTAATTTGGCTTGACTTAGCCCTAATCCAGAAACTAGCGATCCGGCAGGATAGTACCGACATATTAATGCTGACGGGGATTTTTCTGACATCGACGATTCGTAACACCGCCCTGTCTCGTCCAACATTTATGGTTAGGAAGTAACGTGCATAGAAATACTATTTTCTCCTCCTTATTCCCGCCACAGTATTAATGACTTGAGGTTGCCTCTGACATCCACCTCTGCTAGCGAGATATGTTCTGACAAATTCGATTCACCTCCTCCATCTTTTCATCTTGGATCACGCTTTGTCGCTTTAGCTTCTCCTTTATCACCCACTATTGCCTCTGCAAACTTTTGGGTACGACGTTGCACACTCTGCCTAGTCGGGAGACTCTGATACGGAAGGGTGGACAGTGGTGAATAGGAGGAGGATCAGCTCGCCACTGGTAAGTTTTTGTCGTGCCTCTGGCCGTTGCTATAGATGTAGGCTTCGTGGTCACTCTCATAAAACTTGCAAATATTCTGGTTTTTGTTTCAAATACCTATCTCCTTCACACTAGGTGGCGATTTGTAAATTGTAGACACCCTGATTTTGAGGTGACCCGGAGATGAGTATCCTTATGTTACTTTGGATGTGATCAGTCCTTAAACCTAGCCCCAAATCTATTGACAAGCCAGAGCCCCAATCAGAGATTCTGTGAGCTGAGTTGGCGCACCAACCAGGCGCACCTTGTAGGCGCACATCACAGGCGCACCAAACAAGCGCCCAGCCGTTTCCAGACTACGACTGTTGACCTTCCATCTTCCGGCTGTTACCTTTGCCAACGAATGTACTTGAGAATATTCGAGCATCTTCGTCTACGAGTCCCTCCAGCTTCCATGAGTTACCCCTCTCATAGATTCCTATAAATAGAGAACCATTTGCAACCATGAGAGGCACCCAAAAAAACCACAAAACACACCCTTTGGCTGAGAGAAAATCCCATTCTGCAGAAAATCTGCTACTAAGCACGAGTTCTTCCCTCTGTCCAGCGA
>JAMKQA010012463.1:0-13336 GCA_024699735.1 Posidonia australis
AACAACTCGGATTACCTCCGGATCAGAGGAGTCTCGAGAAAAGGATGGATGGTTGGTCCTAGGCTATAATGAACCAACGACTCGGATCACCTCTGGATCAGAGGAGTCTCGAGGAAAGGATAGATGGTTGGTCCTCGGCTATAAGGAACCAACGACTCGGATCACCTCCGGATCAGCGGAACCTCGAGAAAAGGATGGATGGTTGGTCCTAGGCTATTAGGAACCAGCAACTCGGATCACCTCTGGATCAGAAGAGTCTAGTGGAAAGGATAGATGGTTGGACCTAGGCTATAAGGAACCAAAGACTCGGATCACCTCCGGATCAGAGGAGTCTCGAGAAAAGGATGGATGGTTGGTCCTACGCTACGAGGAACCAACGACTCGGATCTCCTCTAGATCAAAGGAGTCTCGAGGAATGGATAATTCGTTGGTCCTAGGTTATAAGGAACCAACGATTCGGATCACCTCCGGATAATAGGTGTCTCGAGGAAAGGATGGATGGTTGGTCCTAGGCTATAAGGAACCAATGACTCGGATCACCTCCGGATCAGAGGAGACTCGAGAAAAGGATGCATGGTTGGTCCTAGGCTATAAGGAACCAACGACTCGGATCACCTTCGGATCAAAGGAGTCTTGAGAAAAGGATAGATGAATGGTTGGTCCTAGGCTATAAGGAACCAACGACTAGGATCACCACCGGATCAGAGGAGTCTGGAGAAAAGGATGGATGGTTTGTCCTAGGCTATATGGAACCAATGACTCGGATCACCTCCGGATGATTGGAGTCTCGTGGAAAGGATAGATGGTTGGTCCTACGCTATAAGGAACCAACGACTCGGATCACCTCCAGATCAGTGGAGTCTCGAGGAAAGGATAGATGATTGGTCATAGGCAATATGGAACCAATGACTCGAATCACCTTTGGATAAGAGGAGTCTCGAAGAAAGGAGAGATGGATGGTTGGTCCTTGGCTTTAAGGATCCAACGACACAGATTACCTCCGGATCAGAGGAGTCTCGAGAAAAGGATGGATGGTTGGTCCTAGGATATAAGGAACCAATGACTCGGATTACCTCCAGATCGGAGGAGTCTCGTGAAAAGGATAGATGGATGGTTGGTCCTAGGCTATAAGGAACCAACGACTCGGATAACCTCTGTATCAAAGGAGTCTCGAGAAAAGTATGGATGGTTGGTCCTAGGCTATTAGGAAACAACGACTCGGGTCACCTCCGGATCATAGCAGTTACGAGAAAAGGATGGATGGTTGGTCCTAAGCTATAAGGAACAAACGACTCGGATCACCTCTGTATCAGAGGAGTCTCGAGAAATGGACAGATGGTTGGTCCTAGACTATATGGAACCAACGACTCCGATCACCTCCGGATCAGTGGAATCTCGAGAAAAAGATGGATGGATGGTCCAAGGATATAAGGAACCAACGTCTCGGATCACCTCTAGATCGGAGGAGTCTCGAGGAAAGGATAGATGGTTGTTCCTAGGCTATAAGGAACCAGCGACTCGGATCTCCTCCAGATCAGAGGAGTCTCGAGAAAAGGATGCATGGTAGGTCCTAGGCAATACGGAACCAACGACTCGGATCACCTCCGGATCTGAGGAGTCTCGAGAAACGGATGGATGGTTGGTCCTAGGATATAAGGAACCAACGACTCGGATCACCTCCAGATCAGTGGAATCTCGAGAAAAAGATGGATGGTTGGTCCAAGGATATAAGGAACCAACGACTCAGATCACCTCTGGATCAGAGGAGTCTCGAGGAAAGGATAGATGGTTGTTCCTAGGCTATAAGGAACCAGCGACCCGGATCTCCTCCAGATGAGAGGAGTCTCGAGAAAAGGATGAATGATTGGTCCTAGGCAATAAGGAACCAACGACTCGGATCACCTCCGGATCAGAGGAGTCTCAAGAAACGGATGGATAGTTGGTCCAGGGATACAAGGAACCAACGACTTCGATCACCTTCGGTTCAAAGGAGTCTCGAGAAAAGGACAGATGGTTGGACCTAGGCTATAAGGAACCAACGACCCTGATCACCTCGGATCAGAGGAGTCTCGAGAAAAGGATGGATGGTTGGTCCTAGGCAATAAGGAACCAACCACTCGAATCACCTCCAGATCAGAGGAGTCTCGAGAAAAAGATGGATGGTTGGTCTAAAGAAATAAGGAACCAACGACTCGGATCTCCTTTGAATAAGAGGGGTCTCGATGAAAGGATAGATGGTTGTTCCAAGGCTATAAGGAACCAGCGACTCGGATCTCCTCCGGATCAGAGGAGTCTCGGGAAAAGGATGCATGGTTGGTCCTAGGCAATAAGGAACCAACGACTCGGATCACCTCCGGATCAGAGGAGTCTCAAGAAACGGATGGATAGTTGGTCCTAGGCTATAAGGAACCAACAACTCGAATCTCCTCCGGATGAGAGGAGTCTCGAGAAAAGGATGGATGGTTGGTCCTAGGTTATAAGGAATGAACGACTCAGATCATCTCCGGATCAGAGGAGTCTCGAGAAAAGGATGGATGGTTGATCCTAGGCTATAAGGAACCAACGACTCGGATCACCATCGGATCAGAGGAGCCTCGAGAAAAGAATGGATGGTTGTTCCTAGGCTATAGGGAACCAACGACTCGGATCTCTTCCGGATCAGAGGAGTCTCGAGAAAAAGATAGTTGGTTGGTCCAAGGCTGTATGGAACCAACGACTCGGATCACCTCCGGATCGGAGGAGTCTCGAGAAAAGGATGGATGGTTAGTCCTAGGCTATAAGTAACCAACGGCATGGATCACCTACAGATCAGAGGAGTCTCGAGAAAAAGGTGGATGGTTGGTCCTAAGCTATAAGGAACCAATGACTAAGATCACCTCCGGATTAGTGGGGTCTCGAGAAATGGATAGATGGTTGGTCCTAGGCTATAAGGAACCAACGACTCGGATCACCTCCAGATCTGAGGAGTCTCGACGAAAGGATGGATGGTTGGTCCTAGGCTATGAGGAACCAACGACTCGGATCACCTTCGGATCAGAGGAGTCTCGAGAAAAGGATAGATGGATGGTTGGTCCTAGGCTATAAGGAACCAACGACTCGGATCACCACCAGATAAGAGGAGTCTCGAGAAAAGAATGGACGCTTGGTCCTAGGCTATAAGGAACCAACGACTCGGATCACATCTGGATCGGAGGAGTCTCGCGGAAAGGATAGATGATTGGTCCTAGGCTATAAGGAACCAACGACTCGGATCGGAGGAGTCTCGAGAAAAAGATGGGTGGTTGTTCATCGGGTATAAGGAACCAATGACTCGGATCACCTCCGGATCAGAGGTGTCTCGAGGATAGGATTGATGGTTGTTCCTAGGCTATATGTAACCAACGACTCGGATCACCTCCGGATCTGAGGAGTCTCCAGAAACGGATAGATGGATGGTTGGTCCTAGGCAATAAGGAAGCACTGACCCGGATCTCCTATGGATCAGAGGAGTCCCGAGAAAAGGATGGATGGTTGGTCCTAGGCTATAAGGAACCAACGACTTGGATCACCTCCGGAACAGAGGAGTCTTGACAAAAGGATAGATGGATGGTTGGTCCAAGGCAATATGGAACCAACGACTCGGATCACCTACGGATCAAAGTAGTCTCGAGAAAAGGATGGACGGTTGGTCCTAGGCTATAAGGAACCAACGACCCGGATCACCTTCGGATTAGAGGAGTCTCGAGAAAAGGATAGATGGATGGTTGGTCCGAGGCTATAAGGAACCAACGACTGGGATCACCACCGGATCAGAGGAGTCTCGCGGAAAGGATAGATGGTTGGTCCTAGGCTATCAGGAACCAACAACTCGGATCTCCTCCGGATCGGAGGAGTCTCGAGAAAAGGATGGATGGTTGATCCTAGGCTATAAGTAACCAACGACTCAGATCACCTCTGGATCAGAGGAGCCTCGAGAAAAGTATGGATGGTTGGTCCTTGGCTATAAGGAACCAATGACACAGACCTCCTCCGTATCAAAGGAGTCTCGAGAAAAGAATAGATGGTTCGTCTACGCTATAATGAACCAACGACTCGGATCACCTGCGGATCAGAGGAGTCTCAAGAAGAGAATGGATGGTTGGTCCTAGGCTATAAGGAACCAACGATTCGGATCACCTCCGGTTCGGAGGAGTCTCGAGGAATGGAATAGATGGATAGTTGGTCCTACGCTATAAGGAACCAACGACTCGGATCACCTCCGCATCAGAGGGTTCTCGAGAAGAGGATAGATGGTTGGTCCTAGGCTATAAGGAACCAACGACTCGGATCTCCTCCGAATCAGAGGAGTCTCGAGAAAAGCTTAGATGGTTGGTCCAAGGCTATAAGGAACCAACGATTCGGATCACCTCCGGATCGGAGGAGTCTTGACAAAAGGATAGATGGATAGTTGGTCCTAGGCTATAAGGAACCAATGACTCGGATCACCTCCGGATCAGAGGAGTCTCGAGAAAAGGATAGATGGATAGTTGGTCCCTGACTAAAAGGAACCAACGACACGGATCACCTCTGGATCAGAGGAGTCTCAAGGAAAGGATAAATGGTTGGTCCTAGGCTATAAGGAACCAACGACTCGGATCAACACCGGATCAGAGGTGTGTCGAGAAAAGGATTGATGGTTGGTCCAAGTCCATAAGGAACCAACGACTCGGATCACCTCCGGATCATTGGAGTCTCGCGAAAGGATAGATGGTTGGTCCTAGGCTATACGGAACCAACGACTCGGATCTCCTCCGGATATGAGGTGTCTCGAGAAAAGGATGGATGGTTGATCCTAAGCTATAGGGAACCAACGACTCGGATCACCTCCGGATAAGAGGAGTCTCGAGGGAAGGATTGATGGTGGTCCTAGGCTAAAAGGAAGCAACGACTCGGATCAACTCCGGATCAGAGGAGTCTCGAGAAAAGGATGGATGGTTGGTCCTTGGCTATATGGAACCAACGACTCGGATCACCTCCGGATCATTGGAGTCAGGCGGAAAGGATAGATGGTTGGTCCTAGGCTATATGGAACCAACGACTCGCATCTCCTCCGGATCAGAGGAGTATCGAGAAACGGATGGATGGTTGGCCCTAGGCAATAAGGAACCAACGACTCGGATCACCTCCGGATCAGAGGTGTCTCGAGGAAAGGATAGATGGTTTGTCGTAGGCAATAAGGAACCAATGACTCGGATCACCTCCGGATCAGAGGAGTCTCGAAGAAAGGATAGATGGATGGTTGGTCCTTGGCTTTAAGGATCCAACGACTCGGATTACCTCCGGATCAAAGGAGTCTCGAGAAAAGGATGGATGGTTGGTCCTAGGATTTAAGGAACCAACGACTCGGATCACCTTCGGATCGGAGGAGTCTCGAGAAAAGGATAGATGGATGGTTGGTCCTATGCTATAAGGAACCAACGACCCGGATCACCTCCGGATCAGAGGAGTCTCGAGAAAAGTATGGATGGTTGGTCCTAGGCTATAAGGAAGCAAGGACTCGGATCACCTCTGGATCATAGCTGTTTCAAGAAAAGGATGGATGGTTGGTCCTAGGCTTTAAGGAACCAACGACTCGGAACACCTCTGGATCAGAGGAGTTTCGAGGAATGGATAAATGGATGGTCCTAAGTTATAAGGAACCAACGACTCGGATCACCTCCAGATCATAGGTGTCTCGAGGAATGGATAGACGGATAGTTGGTCGTAGGCTATAAGGAACCAACGACTCGGATCTCCTCCGGATCGAAGGAGTCTCAAGAAAAGGACGGATGGTTGGTCCAAGGCTATAAGGAACCATCGACTCGGATCACCTCCGGATCTGAGGATACTCGCAGAATGGATTGATGGTTGGTCCTAGGCTATAATGAGCCAACGACTCGGATCACCTCCGGATCAGAGGAGTCTCGAGAAAAGGATAGATAGATAGTTGGTCCTAGGCTATATGGAACCAATGACTCGGATCACCTCCAGATCAGAGGAGTCACGAGAAAAGGATTGATGGATAGTTGGTCCTAGGCTATAAGGAACCAACGACTCGGATCACCACTGGATCAGAGGAGTCTCGAGGAACGAATAGATGGATGGTTGGTCCTAGGCTCTAAGGAACCAACGACTCGGATCACCTCCAGATCAGAGGAGTCTCGAGAAAAGGATGGATGGTTGGTCCATGGCTATAAGGAACCAACAACTCGGATCACCTCTGGATCTGAAGAGTCTCGAGGAAAGGATAGAAGGTTGGTCCTAGGCTATACGGATCCAATGACTCGGATCTCCTCCGGATCAGAGGAGCCTCGAGGAAAGGATGGATGGTTGGTCCTGGGCTGCAGGGAACCAACGACTTGGATCTCCTCTGGATCTGAGGAGTCTCGTGGAATGGCTAAATGATTGGTCCTAGGTTATAAGGAACCAACGACTCGGATCACCTCCGGATCAGAGGAGTCTCGAGAAAAGGATAGATGGATGGTTGGTACTATGCAATAAGGAACCAACGACTCAGATCACCTCTGAAACAGAGGAGTCTCAAGAAAAGGATGGATGGATGGTTGGCCCTAGGCTATAAGGAACCAACGACTCGGATCACCACCAGATCAGAGGAGTCTCGAGAAAAGAATGTATGCTTGGTCCTAGGCTATAAGGAACCAACGACTCGGATCACCTCTGGATCGGAGGAGTCTCGCGGAAAGGATAGATGATTGGTCCTAGGCTATAAGGAACCAACGACTCGGATCTCCTCCGGATCGGAGGAGTCTCGTGAAAAGGATGGATGGTTGTTCATCGGGTATAAGGAACCAATGACTCGGATCACCTCCGGATCAGAGGTGTCTCGAGGATTGGATTGATGGTTGGTCCTAGGCTATACGTAACCAACGACTCGGATCACCTCCGGATCTGAGGAGTCTCAAGAAAAGGATAGATGGATGGTTGGTCCTAGGCTATAAGGAACCACTGACCCGGATCACCTCTGGATCAGAGGAGTCCCGAGAAAAGGATGGATGGTTGGTCCTAGGCTATAAGGAACCAACGACTCGGATCACCTCCGAATCAGAGGAGTCTTGAGAAATGGATAGATGGATGGTTGGTCCAAGGCAATAAGGAACCAACGACTCGGATCACCTATGGATCAGAGTAGTCTTGAGAAAAGGATGGATGGTTGGTCCTAGGCTATAAGGAACCAACGACTTGGATCACCTTCGGATCAGAGGAGTCTCGAGAAAAGGATAGATGGATGGTTGGTCCGAGGCTATAAGGAACCAACGACTGGGATCACCACCGGATCAGAGGAGTCTCGCGGAAAGGATGGATGGTTGGTCCTAGGATTTAAAGAACCAACGACTCGAATCACATTCGGATCGGAGGAGTCTCGAGAAAAGGATAGATGGATGGTTGGTCCTAGGCTATAAGGAACCAACGACCTGGATCACCTCCGGATCAGAGGAGTCTCGAGAAAAGTATGGATGGTTGTTCCTAGGCTATAAGGAAGCAACGACTCGGATCACCTCTGGATCATAGCTCTTTCAAGAAAAGGATGGATGGTTGGTCCTAGGCTTTAAGGAACCAACGACTCGGATCACCTCTGGATCAGAGGAGTTTCGACGAATGGATAAATGGTTGGTCATAAGTTATATGGAACCAACGACTCGGATCACCTCCGGATCATAGGTGTCTCGAGGAATGGATAGATGGATAGTTGGTCGTAGGCTATAAGGAACCAACGACTCGGATCTCCTCTGGATCGAAGGAGTCTCGAGAAAAGGATGGATGGTTGGTCCTAGGCTATTAGGAACCATCGACTCGGATCACCTCCGGATCAGAGGATACTCGCGGAATGGATTGATGGTTGGTCCTAGGCTATAATGAGCCAACGAGTTGGATCACCTCCGGATCAGAGGAGTCTCGAGAAAAGGATAGATGGATGGTTGGTCCTAGGCTATAAGGAACCAACGACTCGGATCACCTTTGGATCAGAGGAGTCTCAAGAAAAGGATAGATAGATAGTTGGTCCTAGGCTCTATGGAACCAATGACTCGGATCACCTCCAGATCAGAGGAGTCACGAGAAAAGGATTGATGGATAGTTGGTCCTAGGCTATAAGGAACCAACGAATCGGATCACCACTGGATCAGAGGAGTCTCGAGGAACGAATAGATGGTTGGTCCTAGGCTCTAAGGAACCAACGACTCGGATCACCTCCGGATCAGAGGAGTCTCTAGAAAAGGATGGATGGTTGGTCCATGGCTATAAGGAACCAACAACTCGGATCACCTCTGGATCAGATGTGTCTCGAGGAAAGGATAGAAGGTTGGCCCTAGGCTATACGGAACCAATGACTCGGATCTCCACCGGATCAGAGGAGCCTCGAGGAAAGGATGGATGGTTGGTCCTGGGCTGCAGGGAACCAACGACTCGGATCACCTCGGGATCAGAGGAGTCTCGTGGAATGGATAAATCGATGGTCGAAGGTTATAAGGAACCAACGACTCGGATCACCTCCGGATCATAGGAGTCTCGAGGAAAGGATAGATGGATAGTTGGTCCAAGGCTATAAGGAACCAATGACTCGGATCTCCTCCAGATCGGAGGAGTCTCGAGAAAAGGATGTAAGGTTGGTCCTAGGTTATAAGGAACCAACGACTCGGCTCACCTCCGGATCAGATGAGTCTCGAGGAATGGATTGATGGTTGGTCCTAGGCTATAAGGAACCAACGACTCGGCTCACCTCCGAATCAGAGGAGTCTCGGGAAATGGGCAGATGGATGGTTGGTCCTAGGCTATAAGGAACGAATGACTCGGATCTCCTCCGGATAAGAGGAGTCTTGTGAAAAGGATGGATGGTTGTTCCTAGGCTATACGGAACCAACGACTCGGATCACCTCCGGATTAGAGGAGTTTCGAGAAACGGATAGATGGATGGTTGCTCCTAGGCAATAAGGAACCAAAGACTCGGATCACCTCCGGATCGGAATAGCCTCGAGAAAAGGATGGATGGTTGGTCCTAGGCTATAAGGAACCAACGACTCGGATCAGAGGAGTCTCGAGAATAGGATAGATGGATTGTTGTTCCTAGTCTATAAGGAACCAACGACTCGGATCACCTCCGTATCGGAGGAGTCTCGAGGGAAGGATTGATGGTTGGTCCTAGGCTATAGGGATCCAACGACTCGGATCCCCTCCGGATCGGAGGAGTCTCGCGGAAACTATAGATGATTGGTCCTAGGCTACAAGGAACCAACGACTCGGATCTCCTCCGGATCCGAGGAGTCTCGAGAAAAGGATGGATGGTTGGTCCTAGACTATAAGGAACCAACGACTTCGATCACCTTCGGATCAGAGGAGCCTCGTGAAAAGTATGGATGGTTGGTCCTTGGCTTTAAGGAACCAACGACACAGATCTCCTCCGGATCAGAGGAGTCTCGAGAAAAGGATAGATGGTTCGTCCTAGGCTATAATGAACCAACGACTCAGATCACCTCCGGATCAGAGGAGTCTCAGGAAAAGAATGGATGGTTGGTCCTAGGCTATAAGGAACCAACGACTTGGATCACCTCTGGATCCGAGGAGTCCCGAGGAAAGGATAGATGGTTGGTCGTAGGCTATATGGAACCAACGACTCGGATAACCTCCGGATCAGAGGCGCCTCGAGAAATGGATGGATGGTTGGTCCTAGGCTATAAGGAACCAGCTACTCGGATCACCTCTGGATCAGAAGAGTCAAAAGGAAAGGATAGCTAGTTGGACCTAGGCTATAAGGAACCAATGACTCGGATCACTTCCGGATCAGAGGAGTCTCGAGAAAAGGATGGATGGTTGGTCCTAGGCTACGAGGAACCAACGACTCGGATCACCTCTGCATCAAAGGAGTCTCAAGGAATGGATAAATGGTTGGTCAGTTATAAGGAACCAACGACTCGGATCACCACCGGATCTGAGGATTCTCGAGAGTCGAATAGATGGATGGTTGGTCCGAGGCTATAAGGAACCAACGACTCGGATCACCTCCAGATCAGAGGAGTCACAAGAAATGGATGGATTGTTGGACCTAGGCTATAAGGAACCAACGACTCGGATCACCTCCGGATCGGAGGAGTCTCGCGGAAACAATTGATGGTTGTTCCTAGGCTATAAGGAACCAACGACTCGGGTCTCCTACAGATCAGAGGAGTCCCATGAAAATTATGGATGGTTGGTCCTTGGCTAAAACGAACCAACGACCCGGATGACCTCCGGATCAGAGGAGTCTCGAGAAAAGTATGGATGGTTGGTCCTAGGCTATATGGAAGCAACGACTCGGATCACCTCTGAATCATAGCTGTTACGAGAAAAGGATGGATGGTTGGTCCTAGGCTTTAAGGAACCAACGACTCGGATCACCTCTGGATCAGAGGAGTCTCGAGGAATGGATAAATGGTTGGTCCTAGGTTATAAGGAACCAACGACTCGGATCACCTCCGGATCATAGGTGTCTCGAGGAATGGATAGATGGATAGTTGGTCGTTGGCTATAAGGAACCAACGACTCAGATCTCCTCCGGATCGAAGGAGTCTCTAGAAAAGGATGGATGGTTGGTCCTTGGCTATATGGAACCATCGACTCGGATCACCTCCGGATCAGAGGATTCTGGAGGAATGGATTGATGGTTGGTCCTAGGCTATAAGGATCCAACGACTCGGATCACCTCCGGATCAGAGGAGTCTCGAGAAAAGGATAGATGGATGGTTGGTACTAGGATATAAGGATCCAACGTCTCGGATCACCTTCGGATCAGAGGAGTCTCGAGAAAAGGATAGATAGATCGCTGGTGGCTATATGGAACCAATGACTCGAAACACCTCCAGATCAAAGGAGTCACGAGAAAAGGATTGATGGATAGTTGGTCCTAGGCTATAAGGAACCAACGACTCGGATCACCATTGGATCAGAGGAGTCTCGAGGAACGAATAGATGGTTGGTCCTTGGCTCTAAGGAACCAACGACTCGGATCACCTCCGGATCAGAGGAGTCTCGAGAAAAGGATGGATGGTTGGTCCATGGCTATAAGGAACCAACGACTCGGATCAGAGGAGTCTCGAGAATAGGATAGATGGATTGTTGGTCCTAGTCTATAAGGAACCAACGACTCGGATCACCTCCGTATCAGAGGAGTCTCGAGGAAAGGATTGATGGTTGGCCCTAGGCTATAAGTAACCAACGACTCGTATCCCCTCCAGATCGGAGGTGTCTCGCGGAAACTATAGATGATTGGTCCTAGGCTACAAGGAACCAACGACTCGAATCTCCTCCAGATCCGAGGAGTCTCGAGAAAAGGATGGATGGTTGGTCCTAGGCTATATGGAACCAACGACTTCGATCACCTTCAGATCAGAGGAGCCTCGTGAAAAGTATGGATGGCTGGTCCGTGGCTATAAGGAACCAACGACACAGATCTCCTCCGGATCAGAGGAGTCTCGAGAAAAGGATAGATGGTTCGTCCTAGGCTATAATGAACCAACGACTCGGATCACCTCCGGATCAGAGGAGTCTCAGGAAAAGAATGTATGGTTGGGCCTAGGCTATAAGGAACCAATGACTCGGATCACCTCTGGATCCGAGGAGTCCCGAGGAAAGGATAGATGGTTGGTCCTAGGCTATAAGGAACCAACGACTCGGATAACCTCCGGATCAGAGGTGCCTCGTGAAATGGATGGATGGTTGGTCGTAGGCTATATGGAACCAGCTACTCGGATCACCTCTGGATCAGAAGAGTCTAAAGGAAAGGATAGCTGGTTGGACCTAGGCTATAAGGAACCAATGACTCGGATCACTTCCGAATCAGAGGAGTCTCGAGAATAGGATGGATGGTTGGTCCTAGGCTATGAGGAACCATCGACTCGGATCACCTCTGCATCAAAGGAGTCGCGAGGAATGGAAAAATGGTAGGACAGTTATAAGGAACCAACGACTCGGATCACCACCGGATCAGAGGATTCTCGAGAGTCAGATAGATGGATGGTTGGTCCTAGGCTATAAGGAACCAACGACTCGGATCACCTCCAGATCAGAGGAGTCTCGAGAAATGGATGGATTGTTGGTCCTAGGCTATAAGGAACCAACGACTCGGATCACCTCCGGTTCGGAGGAGTCTCGTGGAAACAATTGATGGTTGGTCTTAGGCTAAAAGGAACCAACGACCCGGATCACCTCCGGATCAGAGGAGCCTCGAGAAAATTATAGATGGTTGGTCCTTGGCTATAAGGAACCAACGACACAGATCTCCTACGGATTAGAGGAGTCTTGAGAAACGGATAGATGGATGGTTGGTCCTAGGCAATAAGGAACCAACGACTCGGATCACCTCCGGATCGGAGTAGTCTCGAGAAAAGGATGGATGGTTGGTCCTAGGTTATAATCAACCAACGACTCGGATCACCTTCGGATTAGAGGAGTCCCGAGAATAGGATAGATGGATGGTTGGTCCAAGGCTATAAGGAACCAACGACTTGGATCACCTCTGGATCAGAGGAGTCTCGAGAAAAGGATGGATGGTTGGTCCAAGGATATAAGGAACCAACGACTCGGATCACCTCTGGATCAGAGAAGTCTCGAGGAAAGGATAGATGGTTGTTCCTAGGCTATAAGGAACCAGCGACTCGGATCTCCACCAAATCAGAGGAGTCTCGAGAAAAGGATGCGTGGTTGGTCATAGGCAATAAGGAACCAACGACGCGGATCACCTCTAGATCAGAGGAGTCTCGAGAAACGGATGGATGGATGGTCCTAGGATATAAGGAACCAACGACTCGGATCACCTCCGGATCAGAGGAGTCTCGAGCAAAGGACAAATGGTTGGTCCTAGGCTATAAGGAACCAACGACTCGGATCACCTCCGGATCAGAGGAGTCACGAGAAAAGGATGGATGGTTGGCCCTAGGCAATCATGAACCAACCACTCGGATCACCTCCAGATCAGAGGAGTCTCGAGAAAAAGATGGATGGTTGGTCCTAAGATATAAGGAACCAACCAGTCAGATCACCTTTGGATCAGAGGGGTCTCGAGGAAAGGATAGATGGTTGTTCCAAGGCAATAAGGAACCAGCGACTCGGATCTCCTCCGGATCAAAGGAGTCTCGGGAAAAGGATGCATGGTTGGTCCTTGGCAATAAGGAACCAAAGACTCGGATCACCTCCGGATCAAAGGAGTCACGAGAAAAGGATGGATGGTTGGCCCTAGGCAATCAGGAACCAATCACTCGGATCACCTCCAGATCAGAGGAGTCTCGAGAAAAAGATGGATGGTTGGTCCTAAGATATAAGGAACCAACCAGTCAGATCACCTTTGGATCAG
>JAMKQA010012464.1:0-10468 GCA_024699735.1 Posidonia australis
TTCTGGATTCAGGGTGCACTCACCACATGACTCCCAATAGGGATTTGTTCTCCACATACAAATCAGTTGAAGGTGGAGTGGTATTGATGGGAAATGACTCACAGTCTGAGACCATTGGAGTTGGCACCGTGGATTTGAGAATGCATGATGGAACAAAAGTAACACTTACAGAAGTTAAACATGTTCCACAAACAAGCTTGTATATTACACTCTCATATGCTAGTTTGGAGTATATGCTATTTTTCTTGATATCATGGAATATTTGCTTGAACAATTTGGGTGCATTTAATGTTCTAGATTGGCCAATGCTGGTCATGTCTTGGTGCTATTCCAGGTACAGTATGGGTGTGATTCCTTCAAGGAAAAGCCTGGCTTTATGCGACAAGCTGTCTGTATCATCCTTCTGTAGGTGAGCAGTTATATTCTTTCTAACAGTAAATATACCAAGTTAGCTCTTAACTCTGGCTTATTCTTGATAAGTTGCTGATACTATTTGAGTTATAGATGATATAAGGTGCACAAGGTGTTGTTTATACTATCTATTCATGTTGTGTGAAGTAGCTTCTGCGATGAGAGCATGGATGTGAAATCATCCAACTGGTGAATCTTTGAAATCATTCCTTGTGGATCAATTGGAAGTTTTGCAATAACGAAGCAACTTGGTTTGTGTGTTAGTAATGTGCTAATATCAATATCATACCTAAAGATTGTAAACAAATGTTGGATCAATTTCCAATGCATTACTTCAAACTATATGCAGTTTATGATTCATGAGAAAGCTAATAATCCTTTTTGTGAAAACAACAGGCGTAGGTTGGCATCCGTACTAGTGAGGCAAAAGTTTGCCGAGCGCTTGAAAGAAGCAGTTACATACATCCAGCAAGGACATATCCGAGTTGGACCGGAGACGGTGACGGACCCGGCTTTCCTTGTAACCGGAAACTTGGAGGACTTTGTTACTTGGGTGGCAAGAGGAAGGTTCTGCAGTACAATGAGAAATTAGACGACTATGATTTGATGAACTAGGTTTGCTAATGGGTGGTGCCGCACGGCTTTACCTTTCCTCAATTAAGTTATACGAATTTGTTGTTTTCTTCTTTGTCATGCAATACTGAAGCCACTGCTAAGGCCTGTAGTATGTTTCAATTCAATGCCTCGAAAGGTCACCCCATTTGCCTGTCTCAGGTGTTTCTCCATGTGAATGTTCTATTTTCGGTAGATCTACATTGCCATCTTCCCATTCATAGGAGGTTCTGAATATGATTGTAAAACTATATGGATTTTTGTATTTTCGTAATTAAAATAATATTTAATATGATCAATGTGAACTAGTCCGAAGGAAGGTAATCACTACAGGGGATCATGCATGAAACTCTACTATGAGGTTATTACAAATCCGTCAAGGGGCTTCATACGAAAAGGGTCTAGTTTCTTCAAGACAAGCTTAACCTTCACAACTCTTGATTGTACTTGAGGGAAGATGATAACAGATGTGTAACTCTAGATACTCTGATTTCGAAGTCACTTGACAGCAGACTCCTACGGATAATGCTTTGGTTGCGACCACCAAAATCTTAGCCCACTTAAGCCCATTCAAGCCCACACTAACCCACTTTGACCCAATTAAAATTAAAATCAAACAAAACACATTTAAAACCCACTTAATCAAATAAAATCCACTCAAAATCCAATGAGAACCTTAATTAATCAAAATTTAAAATCCAAAATAAACCAATAAACCTTAATTAAGTCACAAAACCCTAATTCAAAACCAAGCAATTAAACCCTAAGTCCCAAAATCAAAAGTCAAAACCCTAATTAAAAACTTAAAATCAAAAATCCTAAAATCCATAAAAAGCCCAAAACAAAAATGAAATAAAAACCTAGAATAATTAAAACCCTAATTTAAAACCAATTAATCAAACCTTAACCACAAATTTAATTAAAATCATAAAACATAAACAAAAACCCTCAATTAAAACCATAAATCTAAAATAATTCAAAACCCTAATTTAAAACCAATTAATTAAACCTTAATCACAAATTTAATTAAAATCATAAAACTAAATAAAAAGCCTAAGTTAAAATTCAAAATCCTAATTTAAAAAAAACTTAAAATTAAAAACCATAAAATCCATGAAAATCCAAAAAATAAAATAAAACCAAAAAAAACCTAAAATAATTAAAACCCAAAATCAAAGCCTAAATAAAATACTTAATTAAATCAAGTGAAAATCATTTAAATGAAATACTTAATTAAATCAAGTGAAAACTAATGAAATCTGAATTTAATCTAATCAAATCCAAAATTTAAACCAACCAAATCAAAATTGGAAATTAAATCAAATAAATCCAAAACCAAAAATCAAGAGAAAACCATTTAATCCATTTAAAAAGCAAGACAAATCATTTAATTAAATTTAAATTATCAAATAAAACCTTAATCAACTTAAAATATTAAAACACAAATAATTAATCCAAATCCCCAAATCAAATCACAAATAATCAAATTAACCTTAAGTTTAAATCACAAAACAAAAGAAAAAAAGAAGAAGAAGAAGGAAAACAAAAGAAAACAAACCCTAAGCCTGTTTCAGCCTAATAAGCCCAATAAAATCTTAAACCAGAAAACTTAGGAAAACAGAATAATATTTCCAACGAACCTTCACCGTCGGTGACCCCACCTTCTTCGGCGAGATTTCCGGCAGATGCAGCGATCTCTAGCGCGCGATCCGCCATCCTCGCAATCTCCGGGCCTTCCTCTTCCCGGGGTGCCCTCGATCATACAACACTAACCCTAGGAGGAGGAGATGGACGGTGGAGGAAGCCTCTATCGGAGCATTAAAGCTCGTCCCCGGCGTCAAGCCTCCCCATCGCGAAACCTCCCCACTACCGTGCGCGAGCTCTTCCCTCTCGAGACCTAGAGCACGAGTGGACCCAGTGACACCTTCCCAGACCACCAGAACCCCTTTTGCTTCCCGGAGCCCACAGCTACAGCACCGCCGGGAGCCGTTTCCAGTGTCGCTGTTGACTGTCACACCGGAGAGGATAGTCCCCGTCAGGTAACCTCTCTCCCATTCTCCTTTCCTATGCAAATAGGCCCGTAGAAGCATATAGGCTCCCCTAGGCCACGACAGTGGGCTTCCCTCTTTATGCCCGCCGTTGCCTTACCGTCGGTGGTGGGTTCACCCCACCAGCGAGGCCCCCCGGGGGCCTCTCTTCCTCTTGTTCTCTTCTCCTCTCCTTTAGTCCCTTCTCCTCTTCCTTATCTCTTTGGATCTACTCCGCATTGGAGAGCCTTCGTTGTCGACGCCAACTCAACCGCCCCCGTCGATCGTCGTCGAGAGGCGTAGGGGATCGTCGGGCTTCCTCGCGTCACACTATCGATCTAGAGACCTCCGTCGCGCCTCCACGAACCCATTCGTGTCGCTCCCTCGCCGTCTTGACCACCGGAGTCCCTCGATGATCCACCGCAGCCACCGTCGCCGACGTAGAGATGGGAGGAGCACCTCCAATCTCCCCAGAGCACGTCGACACCTCCCAAAGCTCCGCTGTGCCTCTCCGATGCTTCCCAGCGTCGCTGCTCTGCTTGGACCGCTTGCACGCCTCCAGCCCCTTCACTGTCATCTTCCCCGGCGCCAGTGGAACACCTCGTCGGAGCGCGAGGTGGGAGGAGAGGCTCATGCCTCCCCAGCCCCTCCCGACACACCAGAGAAAAAACTTAGAGATACCTTGCCTGATTTATACAAGCTGGCAAAATTTAAGAAAGCCTCAATTAAAAAAATATTAGAGGTTTATAAAACAGACTTTGATAGGCTATTCAGTAGTGCCACGACATTCCCTAACTCTAGTATTATTCAAAATCAGACTAAATGTTTACTGGAAATATTAAGCAGCATTCAATTAATTCCTGAAGATGACACAATGATTTATTTACAGCATTCAATATTAAGCTTATGGAAGGCTTTTATTCTTGGATCTATGTATCCAACAATATTATCAATTGCAGATTTATTTACTCTACCACCTGTTTTGAAATTTGAAATTTCTCTAAAATGCTCTTTCTCCATCATTCAAGTTTTACTGTGGATCATTTGGAGGGAACGCAACAACAGAATATTCAGAGGAATATGTAAAAATCCCAATATACTTATAAATGATATTATATCTTTGATTCAATGTTGGATAGATTGTCTCGGTATAGATTTTGACAAAAATGAATTCCTCCATTATGTATTAACATTTCACCAAAATAGAGAATTGGAGCAAGTGTTATTAGCTCCAAATAATACCAGACTTGACATGGACAATCACTTGTCTACTCCTACTTCCACTGAGGATGATATTCTACAATGATTAATATTCTGTTAATCAATTGAACTCAATGAGACTCTTTCTTTCATACTTTTTGATAGACAGTTGAACATTGACATGCCCGAATAAATTAAACAGCAAGCATCTCGTCAAGAACTCTTTCAATTTTTGGTTGCAACGACAAGAGATATACGGATATGTATATCTGCCTTCCTGTTCCACTCTACATTCTTCTTCTCCAAGATATGTATATAAAATGGATAAGGTAATATCACATGCCATTTCAACATTGCTAAAGGGTATTGATTATTGTAGGCAGATTCACCCGTCCACCTCTAGCGTCGTCCCTTTCCGGAAAGACCAAGGAAATTATTGAAGGTTCAGATACCTTGGTGCACAGAGTATATGAGCTTGACGAAATCATATCGTCCTTTGTTGTGGCCATTTTTAATTTTCTTCGCTTTTTTTTTGGAATCTGAATAAAATTACGAATAAAGATAGAATTAGAATTACGATTTCATTTGATAAGTTATAAAGTAAAATAAAAACAGAATAGTAATACTTATTTCAGAATAACTATTTCTATAATAAGGATATATTATAATAGTCACTTGCCTATGAATTCTACTACCAAGTACAAAACAAATATTCTGATGATTGAATTACATAATAATATAAATAAAACTCAAATGGCAAGCAGCCAAAAGTATGCAATGTTTAAACGAATATCCAAAAGACTAAACAGGATAATCATAAGATTAGTTTGCGAGGATCATTACACAGGACTGAATCTTGGGTTCAAGGGATCGTAAGCAGAAGCAACAATAGGACTGGAATGGGTCAGAATGTTGTCAGGCTCCACTGAAAGACTAATAGAAGTAGTAATTGCTTGTGTTGCCTAATTAATCCTTTCATGATCGTAATCTTGCTGTATCTGATGAATGGCTTAGGAGACAGCCTCATTCCCTTATCCTGCACATAGATTATCTAGACTGCTATATTTTACACCGTTGTTGTCTCCAATTCGGTTTTTTAATGGTGAGACCCAATTTATCCATAGCTTGTGGGACTTCTTCCATATTCAATCTCCCAGTTTATCCGTTACGTGACAGAATAGTACACCATATAGGCAACAATTTCCTTGGCATAGTCTTCAGAAAACTACAAAACCCACTTGCTTCCATGCCTTGGCTTTGCAAGATCATGTATGGAGCCATAACGCAGCAGCGTTGATCGGTCTATCGGTTAAACCATTGTTGATTGGTTGGACGGTCGGTCAGGTTTCTAGTAGTCAAAACGGGTGGTGCCTACAGCCTTTCCAAGCTCTCCAAGATCCCATTTGAAAGAAAACACAAAAAGGAATGAATGATCATTGAAGAGATTATCCAATACAAACCTACAAAGGCATCCAAGATAAAAACAGGCTAGACCAGGACTCAAACAACTGAAAGAGTTGTTGATTTGTCACAGATAAGCTTTTTCCAAGGTGTTGGTTGTGTGTATTTTCACACTCAGGAAAGCAACTTGAAACTACGTGGAAAAAGCATAAACGAATTCCATGCAGGGACAGGGTGACGTCGTCAATTGTTGCGTGTCTATTTTTGTCGTTGTCCTGCATAGGCTCCTGTATATATATATATATATGATAAGGTCGCTAGTTATAAGCATCACCCACCCACCATCACATTTTCCTCATGCGTCTTCCAGTGCAACAATCAATGGCATCGGCACCATCACCATCCTTGGGCGCCGCAACACCATCTTGCAGCAGCTGGCTCTTCAGCATCCTCGAGTACAGGTTCTTGGTCCTGGACTTGCTTCCTCGGCTGGGCTTCATCTTCATGGTCTGCAACGCCATGGTGGCCTTGTACGAAGGTGGCCGGAGCTATAACCACTACTACTACTGGACCATCCTCTTCGTCTTCTCCGCCTTCGTCAACCTTCTCATACTGTGCTGGTGCTTCCTAACCTTGGAAGGTTTACTCGAATTGCGGAGCTGTACTGAGAGGAAAAGCTTGATAGAGGCCATGTGGACGTTGATATTTTCCCTCAACATCTCCTCCGCCAACTGGTACGTCTGCACCAGTGATCAAGAGCACTCCATCGCCGTCATTTCCATCTTCTTCGGCTGCGTCGCCGTCCTGCTCAATCTAAGTGTGTTTTACCGCCTTTTCCTCCGACCTAGAGAAGAACATTTGCTGCAGCCCTCGGCAGAAACGGAGCCGGAGGTGGACATGGCCAACAATTAGTCCTCCTTATCCTCTATCACCAATGTTTTAGCTGGAGAAAGTTTATAACCCATGAAGGGGCTGTGGCAAATCCACCAGCTTGATGATATCTAGCAAGACCAAATTAATCACAAGATTAATTGTCAATTTAATCAGAGGATATGTATTTAAGAAAATTAATACTATTATCTCCACGTTTCTTGCTACTCAACGCTCTCTCCTTGCTGTGTTAATTTTCCTTTCAATTGTACCATTTATTAGGAACATAAACAAAAAAAATTAAAAAAAACTAGAAAAAACGTGTAGAAGGATACCTGTTGCAACATTACAGACAAAAGAATTTGCTTGTGAACAAAGCTTAATAATACTTGTCACTCTCAATCAAATAAGTACAAGACTTCCTCGTAAGCTTGTTATATAGGTTTGTGATTTCTGTAAATTCATGATTTAAAATTCAAAAAAAGGGATTAATTTGATTGTCAAGAAAGTTTGCAAATTGACATTCTTAGTTAAACAATAACAAGGTATCCTTCTAATTAGCTTGTTATTGTATGTTATGTAAAATGATGATTTAAAATTTGAAGAAACTTGCAGCTTTGTCATAGTAATTTCTAATTATTTCCGAAGAACCAAAGGAAATTAGTTAATTTGCACCAATAACATATTCCTATATATCCACGAGAAAAATAACAAAAGAAATCTAATACATACTTCTTCACAAAGTCGATTACATAAAAATTTTAGTCATCCGGATGCTCAGATTGAAAATATTAATTTGAGACGAGAAGTTTGAGGTTGTGGAGTTGCTGTGTCATTTTACCTACACAAATAATAATAAATAAAGAGAGGGAATCTAATACATGATCGATCACAACAATGGTAACCAACGTAATAAAATTATATACTACCTCCTTTTCGAATGTGCTGCTTTGAAAAACACCTTAGTTGCATGTTACTCATTGATATGTTCTGTTGATTATATTTGCAGAAGTTACATGTTATACATCTACAAACATCTATCTACAAATTAAAGTTAAAATAATAACTTGATTTGCACATAAAAGAAAAAAAAAAACCCCTTCAAGTGCTCGCTCTTATCACCGATTTGCTTGAAAATAATTGTGTTTGATACAAACACACTTGAAAGTAATGACGTATAAGATCCCTAAATTAACAATTAGAAAGTGTTATCATGGAGCAAAGAAGAAGTACTTAAGAAAACTATCGCCGTATAATTATATTTGTGATCTCACTGGATGCTCGTTATTGGACATAAACGAAGAAGTTGCAAGGTACTTGCTTATGTTATGCCTCTAAAAATAGTTGATATTCTGTAACTAGTGTCATAGTGAAGACAAAAAACTTTGTGCATTTAGTCAATCCTAGAAGATTCAATGTGATCTTCTCGCAATTACTTTATTTTTGTTTTGCATGTCTATCAACAATATTCAAATCGATCGGGAGAGGGAAAAAGGATGTGACATTGGTTAACACCATTGAAATCATGCAGTTTGTTTAAATATCCGAACCTCTTAATTCAGCAACCTGTTGTATCACGAATCATGATTTTGAAATTTCCACTCAACATTAAAGAATAAACATGACTCAACCATTATCACCACTCTGGTCGTAAGATCATTGCTTCTCTCAAGCAGCCGAAAGCTAGACTTAAATTACGCCATTTGGTATACGAACAAACTACCTCTCTCCCATGCATTATTTAAAAGCCATGCACATGATTAATTACATCTGTAGTTTGTTAGTAACTTGATTTTTTTAATTATTACTGTAGTTTGTAACTTATTAGTTATTTAATTTGTATTTTTGATTTAAATTACTTGTAGTTTTTTTTAATTAATTGACTCTTGATTGAATATTAATTTCACATGTTTAGGTAATTTGATGATTGTTGTTGGTTATTTGCTTGTTAAATCTTTATTTTAGTTTTGTAAAAATTCAACTGTTTTCTTGTTAAACCTCCATTTAAACCCCTTTGTAGCATTTACATGTATAGAAATAAGATCCATGCCAGTGTCCACTTCAAGGTTTTTAAAACATTAGTCTCGAATCTTGTTGGGAGAATGTGTCAATGACTTCAATGGTATAAAGTTGAATTACCATTCGCATAGAAAGAACATCTTACCTTAATTTTGTGTTTGTTTAGAACCCAAATTTTAAATAATTGACCTACCTCCACATAGTTGATTTGAGGTCAATTTTCGGATTGACTTGGTATTATTGTCTATTCATTTGTCTTGCAACCTAACCTTGGGAAAACGAATTCAGAGAACTAGCTAGTGGTTTGGTTGTGGACCCTATTGGAAGTGGGACCGGGGTTTTGATTGTATGGAGGGTTTTCAATCAATGGGTTTAAGTTAAGGATGGTTAATATATCCCAAGCAGTCACTAAACAGCAGTGATCAAGAATGTTGAAATGAATGTAGAAATGAGAAGTCTATTATATGTAAGCATCTCTGCAGTTACTAGCAGTCAATTTACGTGACAAAAGTTTAATGCTCCCTTTTGTTAACAAAGTCAAGTGACGAAAATACCAGTAAAGGCAGAAGACTGATATTTGCTATTCTCTACGTTGTACAGTGTGAAAGTAATGAATAGGTGTTTGATGGTAATGCAGAGGCAAGCATGAAACACGGGGATGCTAATTGTTTAGAATTGTCTACGGTCCGACTGTAGTTTCTTTTATTTGGTTTTGTTTTTCTGTTCAGCTGTGCTTAATTTGTTCTTTTCCTAACTTAATCAGCATTGTTTGGCATAACTTCTGAGCTCCTTTTAGATCTAATGCGGATGTTTCATCAATAAAATGATTGGTATCTTCCAATTTTTCTGCAACAGGAAAGACAGTAAAGAGATAAGATGAAAAACTTAGAAGAACATTCCAATATACGGGCTGAACTGTAATACTCCAAAAATTCGAGTACTTGAATTCACTGTTTTAAACAAAAAAGGTTGTAGTCAGTCTCTTCCTCCACATCTTTATCATTATTTTGTGTGGCTTGACTTCTTGTTCATGGACATCTTCTTGCATAACTGCTTTATTTTTAGATTCTACAGTTTTAGTCTAGTTATGTCCTTTCTTTCTCCATCTAATTTGTTTTATAATTTCATTTATTTTTTTTTTATTGTTGTAGGTAGGTAGAAATCATGAGGAAGTTAAAGTCTCATGAGAAGAGGCTCTTGAAGAAGGTGAATTTCCTTTAATGGAAAAGAGAAGGCAATCACCGGGAGGCCTTTGTCATGCGCCGTTATCCTCTACAAGAAGTTGGTTTTAGTAATTTTCTTTTCATTGCGTTTGCAACGGAAAAGTTTTCAGATTGTGTAGAGTGCAGAGCAAGTAATGGAAGGGAAGAAGAAGAAGAAAACAACTCAACAAATTCTACTCTACGTTATGGGTTTTCCATTAATACTGTAGCTAACGAGATTCTCTTATAGGTTAAAATTTTTGAAAAAATACATTAAATTGTGGATTACTCCTATTAAGGAGATGAGGAGAAGCAGACTTAGGTTGGTGGAAACTCAAATTACTATTTTAGATACTCAATTAGAATCCCATGGTGATACCACTGACTTAGTGAGGCAATTAAGGGAATTTAAAAAAGAATATTTATCTCTTCTTCAAGAACAAGAAGCCTATTGGAAACAGAAGTCCAGAATTCAATGGCTCAGGGAAGGAGACCTCAATACAAAATTTTTTCACAACATGGTAAAACATAGAAGAAGAGTTAATGCAATTCATTCCCTGATTATTGATGGCATTCAGGAGTTCTCCCCACCTCTGATATGTAAAGAAATAGAAAACCATTTCTTTAAGATTTTTAACAAAGAAAAGAGTTTCTTACCAAGTTTTGATTGGGATAGGCTGTTGCCTTGTAAAATCTCTGCGGCAGATGCTTTGGAAAGTCCTTTCA
>JAMKQA010012465.1:0-11755 GCA_024699735.1 Posidonia australis
GGCCATTCATCCTGCAGCATCTAATGGGCACCATTATATTCTGGTAGCCATTGATTATTTCACAAAGTGGGTCGAGGCGGCATCCTACAAAACAGTCATAGCAGCTGTTACAGAAAAGTTCATCAAGAACAACATCGTCGCCAGATATGGGGTTCCATTTGCTATTATCTCAGACAATGGGACTAACTTTATAGCAAAGAGAGTTGAGGATTTTCTCCAGAGATGCAAAATCAGGCATCACAGATCCTCCCCCTATCGACCTCAGATGAATGGGGCAGTAGATTCGGCTAACAAGAATCTAGTCAAGATCTTGAAAAAGATGGCCGAGACTCACAAATATTGGCATGAGCAGCTACCTTATAAATTATGGGCTTATAGAACCTCCATCCAGACCTCCACAGGAGCAACACCTTATTCCTTGGTGTATGGCATGGAAGCAGTCCTTCCTTTCGAAGTTGAGATTCCATCATTAACGATCTTGAAGGAGGCGGAGCTAGAGGAAGCTGAGTGGGTACAGGACCGCAATGTTCAGCTAGACCTAATTGATGAGCATAGGTTGCAAGCCCTACATCATGCCCAATGCTACCAGAATAGAGTGGCCCGGGCATATCAAAAGAAAGTCTGTCCGAGGCACTTTGAGCCAGGAGACTTGGTCCTGCGTGCCATACATTTGCCAGATGCACGGGCAAAATTTAGTCCCAACTGGCGCGGACCTTTTGTTGTCAAAGAAGCCCTATCAGGGGGAGCAGTCATTCTAGAGGGCATGGACCATACGAAGCAGTCAGAGCCCGTCAACGCCTCCTATTTAAAGAAGTACTATCAATGACTCTCAGCTGATCCAATGCCTTGCACCATGAGTCATGCATCATTGCACAACATAAATAATCCATTGCATAGCATCATCATTGCCCAATGGGGAAAATTGGGAGCCTGCCTGCGAAAGATGTGTCAAGTCCTCCTCATGTGCCACTACCCTAGAAGCCTAGGATGTGAGGGAGAGATTTCAGAGGAGCGGGGTAAATGTACAAATTCCCATGGGACCTATATCTCGTGAGGGAGTTAAAATGTTAGGTCTAGAAAGAGAGTGAGCAGCAAAAAATACACTATACCTTGGAGCATAAAAGAAATAAGAAGATAGAAGTAGTAGACAGAAGCTGAGCTCCACCGAGAGAGGCATGTGAGCAAACTTACTCCTACCTTTTAGCTTGGAGAGGAGTCGAAGCATGCACTTACTAAGCCTAAATGATCAAAGGGATTAGCCACCCCTTCAGCACAACAGAAATAGCAGCCACCCTCCTCAGCGTAAGTGTTTATTACCTTCAAGCAGGAGTAGGGTCAGTTAGCATGCCTATGAGGGAGAAAAGAAAAATGAATCCTCAAAAGAGTAGGTATAGGACCCTAAGCATTTGGCATGAGGCCCATGAATCTGAAGGAGAGCCACAAATAAACCTAAGTGCCTAGGTTAGTGCCACATGAGTCGAGGACAGTGTCACCTTCTATCGCAAGCACAACAGGCTTCCTTGGCGTTGAGGGCACCAATGTATCAATTAGCCATTTCTTTGCATTTGCACAACATTATTTATTTTGCAAAGCATTTTTTCGCATTCCGACCAAGGGCATGTCAGCTGCCTTATGAGTCGTGCAAGCATTTGGCTAGGGCGCATCCTAGTCAAGCATATTTGTAAAGCATTTTGTTCGTATTCCGGCCAGGGGCATGTCAGCTGCCTTATGAGCCGTGTAAGCATTTGACTATGGTACATGCTAGTTTGAGTCAAGCATTTCCGCAAGGCATTTTGTTCATATTTCGACCAGGGGCATGTCAGTTGCCTTATGAGTCGTGATTTGAGCAAGCAAGCATTCAGCCAGGGGTATGATAGTCACTTCTTTTAAATGGAGGGATTGGAAATCAGAAACATGCCAATTAAATTAGCAGATATGGACTTGCAAGAATCAGTAAACAATGCAAAGCAACATCAAATTTATTATGCCCTATCATGAATACAAGTATCGCTAATCAGTTCGGGGCCTCTTTGAACTGCTAGCCTCCATGAAATTGGTGCCACTAGGCGGAATCTCGCTCAACGGCCACGTCTCTCTTATCTCAGCCTCGTACCCAGCTGTGCAGCCAGAGCCTTTGATGATGGCAAGACTAGAAGACTTGATGCCAACACTCATCCGTCGGGCCAACTCAGTAGTGGATGCATTCGAGCCCACTACATGCTTTTTCAGTCCATCCAGGCAAGGGCTTTGCCTTATGGAGTCCTGACAAAAGCCGAATTGGTGAAGGACCTGGACAGGGTGATACTCCACACCACCAGAGAATCCAGGGAGGACCACGAGTCGCATGTTCGTGGCATTAAAAAAGGCAGTAAAGTTCTGTGATGCAAGAGATATGATGCACCATGTCACAGAATCCGCATCGAGATTCCGCAGCTTGTCACACAACTCATGCACCCCTGGGAGTGACCTCGAGTGATGGGTGCGGCTATAGGCCTCAAAGGCGGAAGGCCGAGGGCGCAGAATTTTCATTCCCATATGAGCGGCAAACCAAACCTGGCAAAAGGGAACCATGGTTAATAAAAGCACAGTAGAATATTATTAAAAATTGTCAGATGATCTGCTTACCTGCACCAAGGCGCCACATCCATAGAAGTGGCGGGAGCGCCTCAACGCCCGGTCCAAACCGACATAGGTTTCGGCAAGCAGAATCGGAGCCAAGTTGATCTGGCGAACCACTACTGCCCAAGCTATCTCGGCCACTTCAATAGCCACACTCGTCCGGCCATGGCTAAAGACCAGCTCCCCAAGAAAGCGCAGCACGAAGCAATACAGCCATGGGGTACCCATGGAGGAGTGGGAACCAATCATTGAATCGAAATAATCCAAGCGTATCATGGGGGTGGGACTATCCTTGCAGATAAGCTTCTCCTCACAAACCTCCTTGGCAATGCACGTAAGCCAACTCACGACGTGTGCATAACAAGCATGGCAGTAAAACACTGGTGAGGACATGATCAGTGACAAGCCACAGATTCGCCTGACTTCCTCCAGAATTAGGGTCATCTCCACTTTCCCAAAGCGGAAAACATGCAGGGTTGGTTTCCAGAATCGGGCCATGGCACATAGCAAATGCCAATTAACCTCCACTTTGGCTATGCTCAGGAGGGAAGAAGAAATACCCCAAATCTGGAGTTGCTTCCGGTCATCGGCTATCAAAGCATCGATCCAGCTGAGCAAAGTGTCAGATCAGTACCTGGGGGTCACCATGGTGGGATAGCTCTGCAAATATGGCAGTAAAAAGCGAATCTGACATAAGCATGGAAAATCATGGCAATCTAGCATGGTGATGCAAGAAACACATGAAGAAAATCAAGGAACATTGTTCAAAATCTGCAGCCATGTAACAACAAAAATCTGCATGGACACGTAACAAGGGAAAAATCCGTAGCCATGTAACAGGAAAACAAGCAAATCTGCAGACATATAGCAGAAAGAGAGCAATATCTACAAAAACATGAAACAAGAATCTGCAAAGACATGTAGCAGGCAAATTTCCAAAGGCAACAACAGAAAGCAAAAATCTGCAAAGACTAGTGGCAGAAAATAAGTAGAATAGAGCAAAACATGTACCATTGTGATGCAGAATCCGCGTCTAGGAAGATCAGAAAATGATTAGAAAGTGTGCAAGCAAGGACTGTCGCCGAGTTGTTTTAGAGAAGGATGGCGCTACCTCTCGCAAGAAGCAGCCTTATATAGAAGACCAGGGAGGGTTTCAGCAAAAACGGAAAACGAAACTCGCCATTTCTGGAGACGCAGCTATGAGACGCAGGTAGTAGACGCACATATGCGGTGCACCTAAGTGGCGCCCGGAATGACAGAAAATTTCAGTAGCACCTGTTCAGAATGTTGACATCGCCAAAATCGGCGCCAATTATTTAACCCTGCACAGAAACTGTTTGCATACAACCTGCACATACAAAGACCCCGAGGGGTGCATCGTAAATCAGATTTTTTTCTTATAAATTTGTGGAAGATTACAGTATGCCAGTGTTATTACAGAATTCCCAAAAGGAAAAAGTACAAGTACAAGCTACTCTTCCTCTGAATCTTCCTCCTCGGATGCCGCCTTTTAGAAGCGCTCGGCCAAGAGTCTGTTGCCTCGTCGGGTGATTCGGCGTGACCACTGAGCAGCTACGGCAGACTGAGAGCGAGGAGCAGAGTCAAGAACCGCCTGGGTGACCTCGGTGTCTAAACAGTCCTCGTCAGACGCCTCCATAGTGAAATCCTTGCTGCTGGCTACATTCGCTCTCTCGACAAGGAAATCTTGCTGCAAAAGCAAACATGTGTTAGCAATAAGAATTTTTAAAGCAGCAGCAGAGGCAGAAAAGTGAAGCATACCCTGATGATGTTGCGCCAACGCAGTTCCTGCAAAATAACAGAGGTGTCAGATATAGTCAATATGGCAGTTTGCAAAATAAGATTTTACCCGTTTTCAGCGGATGTCAACATAGAAGGCCCCAAAATGCTCCTCGAAGCCCTGTGAATTAAAGCAAATGTCAGATTGTCATAATTCACACAAAAGCAATGAAAAGCAGAAATGGAAATTCTGTACCTGAGCCCAGCTAGACGCATACCACATCCCGCGCTGGCTATCCCGCACAGCCTCCTCGAACAGGTACGGCTTCCCCACATGCCTGTACCAAGCAAAGTAGTCAATATAGTTGACTTCTCGAATGACGGGCCTATCCTGAGAAGCCATGGTGGCTGCATGCCGGCTTCTAGCAGCCGAACGAGTCGTGGCCAAGCAATCCATGTCAGCAGGAGGAGGGGCAGAAATGCAGAATACATCGGAGAACTGATGCCGCACACGCCCTGGGAGGTAGAGGGCCGACTTCTTCATGCAATAGAATCTCACCTGTTTATCCCTCAGAACACGGCCAGAGTTCAAGGGAGCCTAGTCAAAGCCATCATATCAAGCGAATGGGCGTAGGTGGACCTGTTATAGAAACAGAAACTATAAGCAAAGAAAATACAACAGGCATGCAAAATTAAAAGGCATAGGAGACTTACATCCTCAAGTTCTACTAGGTCTAGCAGATACCGGTAGGACTCATAGCTAAACACCCCAGCAGCAGTCCGGTGGTCAGGCTCGACCCACTGGTGGGGGAGGGGCAGGAGCTCGTCCCGCAGGCGGCCAAAGCAATGTCCTCTGGTGATGTGCTCCATGATCCAATACTGTAAATGCAAGCAAGTCAGTTTATCAAATATAAAGCATAAAAAGAAGTTCATTTTGCAAGGTAACTGAAGCAAATACTTACAGTCAGTAGAGGGTACAGCCCCACATAAGAGCGGCGCCCAAGCTTGACCACATTGTCGAACCCACAGATCAGCCAAGTGTAGCTAGCACCGGCCTAGTCATAGTGATCCAAGTGCTCCAGGTTGGTCAGATATGCATTCCAGTCAGCATGGATACAGTAGGTCGACGAATCGCAGAAAATCAAAGCCAGCAGCTCTAGTAGAAAGTGCCTCAGTACAAAATCTACTTCCTCACTGCCAGGCTCGGGGTTGGGCCAGAACTTGTCCCATTCCCTTAACCACCCCATGGTGATCATATGCTTCCCCCTAGGCGGCTTAGGAGGGACACAGCCAAGATGTGCAAGCGCAAGGTGGAAGCCGTGGGTGGTCTCACCATTAATGGGCTCGTTACCAAAAGGAAGGCCCGTCAGCAGAGCCCACTAATCAGGCAGAACAGTCAGCTCACCAAAGGGAAAGTGGAAGGAGTGCGTCTCGAACCTCCACCTTTCTACCAAGGCTCAGAAGAAGTTGTAGTGGCCGTGGATAATGGGTAGACACAGCAAACCACCAAATGGAGACTAGTGATGGAAGAAGTCCTGCAGAAACTCTGGTAGACGGTGGAAATGCTCGAGCATCGGACCCTAGTGGCATCGCATGATCCGGTTTGCATCCCCTTCCTGAAATATCAAGCACAGATTTAAAGCCGGGTCAAAAGAAGAAAGCAGAAAGCAATTTATAATGATTAAAGTACATCAAAGCAGAGGAATTACCTCAAACTCGGGACTCTCGCAAATGTGACGATCGTTTAGCAATCGCCCCTCAAAATTTCCAGACTCCTGAAAATGTATTTGTCAGAAAATTCCGGATTTGAATACTCTTCTAATATTCAGTTCGGGCTTACCTCAGCAGGGATAGCAGGAGTCGAGCTGCTAGAGGCCCGCGACCTCGAAAAACTGTCTCCTCGTCTAGAACGGGAGCTAGAAGGCATATCCCATGAAGATTGTGGGGTTCTCGCCTCGGGAACTGAGTCATCCTGCAGAAAAGAAAGTCAGATAGCAATAGCAGACATGCTAAATGCAGAAAATGTCTAAATCAAATGTGGCATTACAATAGCAAAATGTTGGGCATTTTAATGAAGGCAATAGCATATCAGTGTTTGATTGTGAATTTGCAAAAATAAAGGCTGTCAAGTGGTTCAGTATTTTGTTGCAGAGTAGTTAGCAGAAAATCAGAAATAATGTGAATTAACATGGCATAAGCAAGCAACAAATATGTGCTCAATCCAACGAGCCTTACGGCCAACTCATCTCCAGCCCGCCACCGCGTGGCTTCTACTGCAACCACAGGCCGTCACCCCTGCTCGTCGAAGCATCATCGGAGCACCACCGGCAGCCAACCATCACTCCCTGCAGCCCGTGCCTTCCCTTGGCATGCCTGCATTTTCAGAGCCCGCAACCACCGTGCGATACAGTCCGCTGGAGCCCGTCGCCGCCACGACCAAGCCCTAGCCACCCATAGCCCGCTGGAACCCCCAATCGTTGCTACCCGCCGCCGTGATTGCAAGGCAAGCCCGCAATCTGTCGCCGCGACCTGTGCAGAGCGGGCCTGCCGCTCCAAGCCCGTCGGAACTCCTCTAGTCGTCATCTACCTGAAAAATCACAGGAGGCATATAAGCACGCAGGAGATCAGAGCTTACCTTCGCCGGCGAGTCGCGGTCCAGCCAGTCCTGGAGGGTTTGGTCCATGCCGCCGCCGACCGTGACGCCGCAGCAACTGTTCCACACCACGACGACACGCCTCATGCACGCACCAGCAACGAGCACTCCATCAGCGCACCCCTCGCGCACCGCCGCTGCAAAGTGGAAGGAGATGGGTTCCGCCGCTGAGAGAAGAAGAGGCGGAAGACGCGGGTTTTCGTGAGGAGAGAAAAGAGAATGAAGAAGAGGAAGAGGCGGTTCGGAGGAGAAGAAATATAAATGAATTTTATGCATGATATGAAACTCAATCAGCAGAAGCATGCATAACCAAGCAGCAGTAGCCCCTTGCAGTTCCAAGCAGTAAAGAAAAATATTTTTTTTTGGCAGTTATGGCAGTTAGTTAGTGGGGCTCACGCAGGAGATGAATCAAGGTGCAAAAATGCAAAATGACCGTGACAATTGCGTTCCAGCCCTTATCATCTCACAGCTTATGTATCAAGTGTAGAGTGGCAGTGTTGAACATGTAGCTCACAAAAAGCACGATAATTTGCAGAAAACCCCTTGTGTTTAGTAAAATTGCAAATCAGTCCACAAGGACGTGGGAAGCTTAATTTGAGGCAGACATTTGTTGATATACAGCAGAATCTCAAATGTCAGAGAACGATGGCAGTACAGTAGTCAAAAGCAGTTGTGGATGGGCAATTTGCAGTAAAGCCCAAAAGTTGTGGATATTTGCACATAAGTCCTCACCTTTTGCAAGCAATTTGGAGAATCACAACAAACAAGAGATTTGAGCATGCATCTCGACAGGAGTGCCAGTCTCCGCACCGCAACCTCGGCCATCAGCATATAGTAGTTCCTTCCAGGGGAGTAATCCTAAGGTTATCGATTTGTTTTTCGAGATCTCATACTGAGCGGATAAGACCCTTCTGCCCTTTGGATTTCCACAGGCGCGGAATCCAGCTTGCTTGACTTTGACCAGGCGGTCAAGGTCCTTTGCTCCTTTGGATTTCCGCAGGTGTGGAATCCAGCTTGACTTTGACCGGGTGGTCAATGTCGTTTGCCCCATTGGATTTCCACAGGCGTGGAATCCAGCTTGACTTTGATCGGGTGGTCAAGGTCCTTTGCCCCTTTGGATTTCCGCAGGTGCGGAATCCAGCTTGACTTTGACCGGGCGGTCAATGTCGTTTGCCCCTTTGGATTTCCACGGGCGCAGAATCCAGCTTGCTTAACTTTGACTGGGCGGTCAATGTCGTTTGCCCCTTTGGATTTCCACGGGCATGGAATCCAGCTTGTTTGATCTTGACCGGGCGGTCAAGGTCCTTTGCCCTTTTGGATTTCGCAGGCGCGAAATCCAGCTTGTTGATCTTGGCTAGGCGGTCAAGGTCATCTAGCTTGACTTTGACCGGGAGGTCAAGGTCCTTTGCCCCTTTAAATTTCCGCAGGCGCGGAATCCAGCTTGACTTTGACCGGACCGTCAATGTCGTTTGCCCCTTTGGATTTCCACGGGCACGGAATCCAACTTGCTTAACTTTGACCGGGCGGTCAATGTCGTTTGCCCCTTTGGATTTCCGCGGGCACGGAATCCAGCTTGCTTTATCTTGACTGGGCGGTCAAGGCCCTTTGCCCTTTTGGATTTCGCAGGCGTGAAATCCAGCTTGCTAATCTTGACCGGGCGGTCAAGGTCATGTGCCCCTTTTTGGATTTTCGCGGGCGCGAAATCAGTTTCTTGGCTTTGACCAGGCGGTCAAATGTCCTTTGCCTTTCCTAGGCTTTCCTTGGCTTTAACCAGGCAGTTAAAGTCCTTGGTTTCTCGGATTTCCTTGGGCAGGAAATCTCGTGGCTCAACCTTTTGACCTGATGGTCAAGGTCCTAGCCCCTCTCTTGGATTTCCTTGGGCAGGAAATCCTGTGGCTCGACCCTTTGACCTGATGGTCAAGGTCCTCGCCCCTTTCTCGGATTTCCTGGGGTAGGAAATCCCACGGCTCGACCTTTTGACTGGATGGTCAAGGTCCTAGCCCTTTCCTCGGATTTCCCCGGGCAGGAAATCCAGTTGTTTGACCCTCCGATCGGGCGGTCATGGTCCTCTTTGTTTTCTTTTCTAGATTTTGCTGGCACGGAATCTAGTTGTTTGACCTTCTGACCGAGTGGTCAAGGTCCTTTTGTTTTCCCATTTGAGTTTTCGCGGGCGCAAAATCTCTTTGTTTGCTTTTGGTCCGTGCGAACCGGGCCTTGCTTTGCTTGACAAATAATCCTTTTGTCATGCCCCCCTTTTTTCTCTTCTTGGGCTGGTACCCTCCACTACTCGGTTGACAACCGTCACGCTGTCAGGTGGCCTAGATTGATAAGGTTTGGTTAACTTGTCGTATCCCGTCTCTAGGTTGATAACCTTATAATCCGGCTGATGAGTCCGACAACTTATCATTTTCAGCATTAGCATTGGTCTCGCATCGGCTTTCGGCATCGACTCTTGCATTGGCATCTCGTATCAACATTACATCCCCAGCATTTAGATCAGTAGGTGCACGCATCATGCATTCGCATTAGCATTTGGCGACAAGTCATGACTTTCGGTGCATCCGTTGGATAAGTGGCTTACTGCCTATAGCAAACACCCCCCTTCTATAACCTCAAAATGGGGATATCTTGTCAACCCTAAGCATCAGTCTTGGTTCCCTTCGTCCCTCGACCTCGCTGAGGGAGGGGCATCTGTAGACACCCCAATTTTGAGGTGACTCATTGATAAGACTCCAGATGTTGCTTTGGATGGGGCTGACCCTTGGACCAATCCTAAACTCATAGCAAGCCCGTAGCCCAGTTAGAAAACCAGACAAGTAAGGGAGAGCACCTACCTAGCACACCTAGCTAGCACACTTCCCTAGCACACCTAGTTGGCACACTTCCCTAGGACACTTAGCTAGCACACCTACCTAGCACACCTAGCTAGCACACTTCCCTAGCACACCTAGCAAGCACACCTCCCTAGCACACATAAGTGGCGCATATAGCTGGCGCACATCCCTGGCGCACACCACTTCGCAGGCTGCGGGCTGCTGGCTTTCCACCTCCCATAGCTGTTACCTTTAATAGCGAATATGCCATGGAATCTTCCAGGCTTTTCATCTGCGAGGCTCTCTACATTCCCATGAGTTACCCATGAGAAAATCCTATATAAGGACCCCCATAGGTAGCCATCGGGAGAGGTTAGAAATCCTGAGTTGAAGTTAGAAATCCAGAATTCCACAATTCTGCTCTGAGCTAGCTTCTTGCACGAGCTATACCCTCTGTCCAGCAACACATATTCGCTTTCTGGAGCATTCTCTTGCATCCCAAAGCACCCATGGTCCTTCCAAAGCAACAAAGATCTCTTTATCTCTGAAATTTCTAGAGGGAACATCTTGAGAGGTAGGCCTTCTACCTCTTCTTTCTTTTCAGTTATATTTTCAGAAAACATGGTAAGACATGCTTGAAATCCTACATATAGACAGTTTTATTCAATGTTTATGAAGTTTCATATGATAAACATGCTTGTTCTCTATGCAAAATAATCTCCATGCTAGTCTTTGCTTGTGTTTCTAGCATAAAACTTGCATAAGTAGTCTTCTTTTTATCATTTCTTTGCACATAGCTTTGCCACGCACCCTTTATGTTTTTGCACATAGATATATGCTTATGGTCATCGTTTACATACACTCTGATTGCATTTATCCAGACCATGTCTATGCTTTGGCATTTTGCAGGCTTTCATACATGAACCCATCAACTTGTTTAAATTCTAAATGCATGATTTACATGATGATTTTTGATCGTATGCATCCCCATCATGTTTTCAGTTTTTAATAATAGCATGAACCCATTTGCATTAGCATGAATCATCCTATATCTCTGCTGGGGTGGACTCTGGATCAGATTGCAGTCTAATCCAGACTCCCTGGGGCGCACCACTCAGGCGCTCCTGTCCCGCGCACCATTTTGGCGCACTCAGCAAGCGTGCCAGACTGGCCAGAGAACAAAACACTCGCATTGCATCTTTATTTGCATGATTTCATTGTAGGGTTTTGAGCTTGTTTCTTTTACGACTGATTCTCTGATGTACCATGATATCACTGGCATGATTTTTAGCTTTGGTCGGATTGTTTTCCAACTATTTTCTCTGTTTTGTTATTCAGTTCTAGGCTGAATCTGGTAGGTCGATTGCACCTTACTCCTACGTGGAGAACCATGTGCATCGCCCTAGGATCCAGTGGCTTGGCTAAATCATGCATTCTTCATCTAGTTCAAATAGGTGAGACCTTGTGTGAGGCTACCAGCCCTTGAGCTCAAGGTCATGTCATTGCATTTGCATTTCTTGCACTTTTAATGCATGTTTTCCAAGTTTTACAGAATTATTTCTACTGCATACTTTTCCAGAGTGCATCCTCTGATGTTTTGGCTTTGTGTGGCTTTCTGTTTTTCCCTCAGCATGTTTTACTGGCCCACCTAGACGCACATAGGTGGCGCACCATACTGATGCACCAGTGTGGCGCACCAAACAAGCGCAGTGGCCTGTTTTCAGTAGCACATAGCATGTTTTTATATGTTTTGCTTGCTTTCTCGACCCGATTTGCTTCTAGGTTTTCCTTTGGTTTTCTTCCTTGATGCATTAGGAAGGCACAAATTTGTTTTTAGCAGTTTTCTTGCATTTTAGATTGCATTTAGGCATATAGAAAGCAAGGATGATAAATCGCTCAAGACATTAGATCTTTGATCTTATTATGCAATATT
>JAMKQA010012466.1:0-10545 GCA_024699735.1 Posidonia australis
AATGGGAGTCAAAATTAGGGTTACACAAATGACAAAAAGGTTACATAATTTGTGCCTTAGCCTACTTAAATACTAGAGCACCCAAATGGTCAAATGACCAAACAACCCTGAAACAAAAACATAATTCAAGACATATTTACAACAAAAACAATAGACAATATTACAAGTATTTCTCAATGGTGTCTTTTCCAAGCCTTGTACGGGTCCTATTTATAACCATAGGATCGCCTCGATATGTGTCTAACGACTATAAAACGGTCGTAAACAGCTAGTTGAACGGTATCCCGTTTTGACCACGGTATGCCGCAAAAGATTTTTAATCTGCAGCTCACGAGCAAAACGGTATGCCGACAATCGAACGGTATCCCGTTTTCTTCTGAAACGGTCTGCCGTTTTATTACGGTCTGCCGTTGTTAAGCTATGTTTTCATCTTGCCATCTGTTCCGGAGTTCCGTTGCTTATACCGTTTTTTCCTGAAACGGAATGCCGCTCCATCCTTGATATGCCATTTTCTGTTCATCTTTTGTTCTTTGCGGAGTTCCGTTGTTCATTCCGTTTTTTACTGAAACAGTATGCCACTATTGATGCCGGTATGTCGTTTTTGATTCTTTGATAAAACATTTGTATACAATTTGAATTTATACAGAAAGCACTTTATATCTTTTTCATGAAAATATGCACTCACAAGTAATCATCAAAATTAATGCATTATTTCTAACAATTGTTACTTGTAAAACGTTTGATATTAAGTAAAAAAGGAAAATCTCAATTGCGGAACTTGATGAGTGGACTAGGTTGTGGTTGGTTGAACCACTATAAATCTTTGAGCACTTTCTTTTGTTGTTTTCCTTTATTGTGTAATTGCTTCCTATTCCTTTTTATTATTTACTTATAGAAAGTTAAAATTGAACTAAACCTTAAAAATTATCTATTCACCTCCTCTAGAGAAGCCTAAGTATCCTATAGGATATAATAATTTAGTGAAATTCCCCTTATGTGGCGGACAGAATAAAAAATTAAAGAACATAGAAATATTAAAACTCTCCCCTTAAATGGATTAGATGAACTTTAAGGTTTAGGTTCAATCTTAGGATTACACGTTGGTTTGGCTTTGATGTAGTGCACTGAATCAAGTATTCGGTGGCCCCATTTGGGTGTTTAACACTGAGCTGACTATGGCTCATGTGGGATATAAGTCAGTAGTCGTCCTACACGTTAGCATTAGAACTTAGGATCCGTTTGGTAAAATTTCAGCTTTTGAACCTAAGTGTAGAAGCTAGCTTTTAGCTACAACTGTCATAACCTAACTTCTGAAAATGTAAAGGAATTATTGTTTCAAAAACTATATGCTTCTAAAAAACTGATAGTGTTTGGTAGAACTGTTGGACTACTATAGCTTCTAGAAAGAAACTATATGCTCAAAAGCTATCTAAAAGCTCTACCAAACAGAACCTTAGAGTTCTGGGTGTATTTGGTGTTTGATATCTGATCTCGTAAGTTGAATGGGACATTAAGACCATTATTTTGGACTTCTCTAAGTTTGTTTTAGAAATATACTTTCAAATAGTTTTCAAAGGCTTTTTAGGGAAATATGGACGTTTTGGAAAAAGATTTTCTAAAGATTTGAAAAATGATTTAAAGCTTGTAATTTTCGTTGTGGTTTTGCTATACCTTGTTTGATACAGTGCTCTATAATACTTTTGAGTTGGTTTTCAAAATGATTTTCGAAAAAGATTTTAAAAAAGAAAATGCATAATTTTGTAACAGTTTTTGAAAGAATTTTCTATAACTTTCTATTTAGATGAATCAAGAGACTAAACAGATTTAACAAGGTTTAACGAGGGTTTAAAAAAACAACATTACAATTTACAACTTTTGTAAATCCGTTAGAAACAGCAAGCCACATGTCCTCCTCCCATTGGATGAACCCTCTTCAAAACGGAGATAAGAAGAGGATCCTCGCTCCCCCTCACTCTCCTCTACCACTCTCGGGAGCTCCTCCCGACTACCCCCAACTCTCCTTCCAAATTCCTCCTCCAATGGCGGCCGCCACCGCCACCGCCGCGGCGTCCCTCACGCCGCTCCAGTCCTCCGTCTCCCTGGCCTTCAAAGGCCACCCGCTCCGCCCCCACTGGAAGCCAAGGCGCGTCCTCAATCGCCCGCCAGTACCACGGTTGCCTCTGCTCCACGTCGTCACCGCAGCTACTGCTACCACTGTGGAGACCAACAACGGGGCGGTGGTCTCCACGGAGAGGAAACCGACGGAGGATTCTACGTATGGGAGGCAGTACTTCCCCTTGGCTGCTGTGGTCGGCCAGGTACTAAGATTTCGGCTTGCAAGATCATGTAATTGCTGAATGATGATTTCTTTTTGAATTGCTCTTGGTTTGGCCTTTTCTTGATTTCTTTGGAATTCGTTGTCCTCAATGATCGGAGCTTAAAAAAATGTGACTTGTATTTGTCACTTTTTTATTTTTTTAAAGTTCTTCATCCATTGGGATTCGAACCCCCGCAACCCTCCACATGACATGGCTTTCATTCTTCAATTTTCGTTTCGAAGTCTTTATGTTTGTTTGACTTGGACAAGAATTGAATGTAAGCAATAAGCAAGTCTTATTTCGTGTATTTTGAAGGCTCATGATAAATTTAGATTGATAGCTCACTAGTAGCAGCATCAGGCATAAGTGCAGAACTAGTGTTGTGATTGTGTGGTTGTGCAACTCTATTATGGCACAGGATGCTATTAAAACTGCCTTGCTGCTTGGAGCTATTGACCGGGAGATAGGTGGGATTGCAATCTCTGGCAAGCGCGGGACTGCGAAGACGGTGATGGCACGTGGCTTGCATGCTATTCTGCCTCCTATCGAGGTGGTTGTAGGTTCTATAGCACATGCAGATCCAACATGCCCTGAAGAGTAAGGTCTCAATATACTTCTTTTATTGTCTCTTTTCATTTAATTTTGGAATCCTGTCTCTAAACATATATGATCATATTGCTTCTCCTTCTTTATCTCCAAATTTATTGAATATCAGTATCTTTTGTATCCACATCTCTTCTTCTACAGCTTATTTTTAACATTGATAAATGGGTCGCAGGATATATATTGGTTCTGTATACAATACATAACACAGAATTGGCACTCCCCAAAATCTTTAGTTGTCTGATTGTTGATTTTTCCTGTCTTGCTTCTAATGGCTTTTGATATCTCATTTAAAGATGGGAAGATGGACTTGCCGATCAACTGCAGTATGATGATGCTGGCAATGTCAAGACACAAATTATTAAGTCCCCTTTTGTTCAGGTAGATTTATAAAATAAATTATAATACATTTCAATGTGGATTTAGATATGATTTCTACTTGTCAAACAGATTCCACTGGGTGTGACTGAAGATAGGCTTATTGGATCTGTTGACGTTGAGGAATCCGTAAAAATGGGGACAACAGTATTCCAACCAGGCCTCCTTGCCGAAGCCCATAGAGGAGTGTTATATGTTGATGAAATAAACCTTTTGGACGAGAGTATCAGCAATCTGCTTCTTAAGGTTCTGACCGATGGGATCAATACTGTAGAAAGAGAAGGTATCAGCTTTCGTCATCCATGTAAACCACTTCTTGTCGCTACCTATAACCCAGAGGAGGGAGCTGTTCGTGAACACCTACTGGATCGCATCGCAATCAATTTAAGGTATTTGGGGTTACTCAGTTGTTTTAGACCAGTATGGTCTTTTTCTTGTTCTGCTAATGCATAACCACAATGGAATCAGTTTCCCTAAAAAGTATTCTTATGTTTTAGACCAGTATGGTCTTTTTCTTGTTCTGCTAATGCATAACCACAATGGAATCAGTCTTCCTAAAAAGTATTCTTACTTTATTTGTAATTTGCACGTGTTAATTATACGCTTGTTCTTACTTCTAAGCAAAATCCTTCAGTGCAGATCTTCCAATGAGTTTTGATGATCGAGTTGCAGCTGTTGGCATTGCAACACAATTTCAAGAATCATGCCAGGATGTCTTTAAAATGGTAGAGGAAGAGACGGATTTTGTGAAGACTCAGGTATTCAGGTGTTTCTTTATGTAGTTTACATCATTTATGGTTTTATATGGCTTATTAGATTATTTACTGATATCCTTGTATTCTTATTAGCGATGTTCTTATTTAGTTGGTATGCTGCAATTGTATATTTTCCCTTCATATGTTTCTGAATTTGATGCGATCTATTACAGCCTGTTAAACCAAATGATTTTCATGAAGGCGTTGTCTATTGATTTGATGAATCATTTATTTAGCACCTCAAATCCCTATCACCAGTTAAAGTAGTCCCATATATCTTGTGACATTCTCTTTTTCCTCTTGCTGCTGAGCAACTGTAATTATACATTGTATCTGATTTCCTAGAGTTCTCCAGTGACCAGAAAATCCACATGAAGCCTGCTTGATGATCAATGGTTTAGAATGCTAACATATGTAAAGATAAGCAACATTAATGTTGACATTTTTGCTCTCTACCTACTTTTAAGGGAATGGTAGATTGAAAATGCAACAATATAAGGATTTACGATGTAATACCTCAAGACATGTTTGTGGTGCTTCAACATGTTTAGCATCATAGTGGATAATTTGAAGATCTAGAACAGGTATATAAAGGAAGTGAGCTAATACTATAGTAATTTACTATCTAAACGTTTTGACCCATATTAGTGAGTCACACTCTAGTTGTGTTAGGTTAGCTGCGTCATGAATTCGTCACAAACCTCACCAAATTGGTAGGCTTGGGCTTGAGATGTGACAAGTGGTATCAGAGTGCCTAGAAATGTGGGAAAATGAGAGTACCTTTACGACCTAGTGATCTTAGTTTAAACCTTGACGAAAACGTTAAGAGTTTAAGTAGGAAAGAATGTAATGACCCCATTAATGTGTATAGTCTTGCATCACTTAGTGAGAAGTGATGAGTGGGGTTGTATAGGCATGAACCTATATTAGAGTACCGTTGTAATAACTTGAGACATATTTGAGGTGCTTTAAAATGTTTAATGCCATATAAGATAATTTGAAGATATAGAATAGGTATATAAAGAAAGTGAGCTACTACTGTAAGAACTTATAGCTTAAGCGTTTTTCTGGTTTTAGTTTAAGTAGATCATGGGCTATAGTCATGGGTCACGAATCGAGCTGAGTGGGACTTGGGCTCAAGTCATGATAGAGTGGTATCTTACATTTTGTGTATAGGTAATTTAGATGATCCTACTTCACTAAATGAGAAGTGATGAATGAAGACTTTATAGTCATGTACCTATATTAGACTACCTTATTACTTAAATGTTTTTCTAGTGATACAGAAATAAAAGAGCTCCTGTTTGAGTAGGTCATGGGCTACGATCATAGATAAGACTGTAAGTAGGTCGGGTATCACCTATTAACCCAATCCGATCTGATCTGTTAAGAATGGATTAAAATAGAGATTTTTGTATACCCGTTAACCCGTCGTCCGTTAATCAATCAATTTAATAGATCAAGGTTTGGATAACATACTACAGGTAATCCGTTAACCTAGGGGTAAATTAGTAAATTTACATAAATTCTAACTCCTTAACATAAATATATAATAATAATATAACATCCTAAATCCTTAAACCTCTAGATCTTCCCATCACAACCTCTAGTCCTCCACCTACCCACCCACCACTCCAATCTCGATCTCTAAATCACCTGTCAACGATTTGCGGCACGTCAGGGCTTCTTCTCTATAGGGCGGTGATGCTCTGACCTGGACGAATGACAAAGAGCAATCTCAACCTCGACAATGGTGGAGACGGAGGTGGAACTGAAGGCATTGAAGGATTCGGTGGGGTTGACCGTGTCGACATGCTATTGCTTTACAACGATGGAGTGGGGAGAGGAGGAGAAGGAGGAAGGGCAATGGAGGTCGGGACGCCGTATCCGGCACCTTCCAGTAGAGGAGCATGCATAGTTTCAACACGTCATTATCTACAAATGTGGATGTGAATGGGAATGAACACCAAAGACTGGTCCCATTTGACGTGGAGAATGGTGGTAGTGGTGGCAGTGGAATGGTTCACAACAATTCGAGAGCGAAGCTTAAGGCAGACGAGCAGTTTATCTCTTGGACCTTTACAGCTAGTGTGACATGGTCCAAACGCTATTCTTTATATGTTCAGCACATGCTTGACGTTGTAAGTTCTTCTAGTCTATTTCGTTGGATGAGGTTGTTGAATTCTTGAATAGGCAAGTATATTAAGGAATTGCTGAGAAACACTGTTCACTTCATGTTGCAAGTCATGCTGTCCCAAATTGTCTTGTGGTTCAAAAATCAGAAACTAGATAATAAAGTGATTATGACAATTGACTATCAGAAACTAGATCTATGGTTCACCCACTAACTCTACCCATCACCTGTTATCCTAATCGATAATAAGTAGAGTAACGATCAAATTTTTTTAAGACGGTATTCATCCGATCCGTTGCCTATTAAGATAGATCCTAAATCCAACTCACCCCGACCCATTTACACCCCCAACCATAGATCATGGGTCGAGCCAAGTGAGCCTTGGGCTCAGGTCGTGACATAAGAACTAGGATTTGAGGTTACTAAAGAACATATTGTTGTCAAGGTGTCAGCTTGGTTGGTTAGACGATGCCGAAGCACCTAAATCACATTGATTTTCTTAACATAAAGAATCAAGTATTCTTATGTATAGATCATTTAATGTTTATAACATCTCAAAATCAAACAAAAAAGTGTAACAATTCACCATACTATACAACGTCACATTTATTAATTAATGACATAATCTCAATCAATAGAAACTCAAACACACTTAATTTAACTATAACTCTTCCTCTATATGTATGTACATAGTGGGATCGAATGCACTCATAGCCATGGTGCCAAATGTCGATCCGTGTCGGCGACATTTCACCAACACGTATCGGTAGGTCAAATTATAGAAACGACATTTAAACATATGTCGCGACTTACCTTATGTCGGACGATATTTCGGTGGATGTCGGAGGCGTTGGTGGACATCGGCGGATGTTTGGTAGTTTTTAACGCAAAATTTCACGTATCGGCCGACACACCTCCTCCATAAATTGACACGGACTACGCGGCTTTAAAAGCCACTGATTCCCTTTGTCAATCAGCTGCGCCTTCTCCCATCTCCTCTCCTCCTCTTCCTCTTCCTCAAGCTTCTCTAGCAGTCGTCCAACCAACCATCCTACCGTCCACCGTTCAGCACCATCCGTTGTTTTACGTCGACCGCCTTTGCCTTCTAACGCCGTCGATCGTCCTGTGTCGTCCACCTTTGCTGTCTGGTGCCTTCTTCGGTTCTCCTCAAGCTTCTCTTGCGTCGTCCGCCCTTCTCTCCGTCGATTTGCCCTCGTCTTCTAGATTTCTCCATGAGCACGTCGCTCTACTGCAGCCTCCAACCAAGTTCGTCCCTGTGCCCTTCCTCTTTTTTTTACTTTTAAAGTCTACTGAGTGTTGGCATGTGTGATATGTCTCGATCTCCTTTTTTCCTTTTAAAACTTGTGAGTTGTGACGAGAGATCCAGGCTTATATCTGTTTTTTTTTTTTTTTGGGTCCTTTCTTGCAAAAGAGATTTTACTACCTTCCAACAAATTGGAAATACATATAGAGTATAATATAGTAGTTAATAGTTTGATAAGGCTTAGTGATGAAAGCTTCCGTCCTATCATGTCCAGGCTTATGTTTGTAACCATCATTTTCTCTTTTTTTTTCTTTAAGTCTTTGTTATGTAGTAAATCTTTTCTTTTATTTAAGAAATTTTTATATTTAATTTGTAATTAATTAAAAAATAAAGATTTAGCCTAATAATATTTCAATTCATCACATAGATGATAGATCTAACATAATGATTCTATAAAATGAGTAATTTTTTACGATTTAACATATTGATTTAAGTATTATTTAGGTCATGTAGCATAATGATTTAGCCTAAACCTTTATTAAGCATTTTTATGTATTATTTATACTTTAAGATATTTCTGTTAGGTCCATCTACTGTATTTTAATGTGATACATATTGAAGAAGTTAATCTAAGTAGTTTAAGATGTAGATTATTACTTATTTTAGCTTATCCAAGAATTTCAAATTAAAATTTAAAGTTTTTTGACTATTTTTATGGACTTCCGTAAATTTACCTCGTATCCACCGACATTTTGACCGGTGTCCAACACGTTTCTTATTTTTGTGGAACCAAAGTTCAACACGAAACCGACGTTTAATTCTATACTTATAGCTCATTTTGCTTAAATGAACGTAGTCTGATTTTCACTGTAAGAACACTATTTTTTGAATTTTAATGTTATGGAAATAGTCATTTTAGTGTTACGAATTTTTTTACAAGATTAACCTTAAACGATCATTTGTCAAAAAATTATAAACAAGTAGGTCAGTCAACATGGTAGAAGTCTTCGGATGACTTTAAATTTTGCATGTAGCTATTTTAAATGATGTAGATTAATATCTTCAATCGGGATTCTAATTTTCAAGTTGAATCAAACTTAAAATGATATTGCTCATTTTACCTTAAATAAGTGCATTGTGCACCAAATGCACTCCCTATATATATAGGATCAGCTTCAAATAAGGACATGTCTTTATTTAAAATATTTAAGGATGCTCCATGGAATTTCAGTATACATATAAATTTTCAATGTTGTAATAAAAAATGTACATTTTCAATGTTCATGTCAAATTTCAGTGTTCATATAAAATGTTACTTTCCAATATTACCATGTAAATATGTTAAATTTCAGTATTTTGGTGAATTTCATTGGGTCTTGAAAATCTATATGTTAAAAGTCTCCAAATGACTTAAAATTTTGTGTATAGGTAATTTAAATGATCTAAGGTAGCATTTGGAAATGTTTTTTCACATCAACTTATTACGTCAAGTGCTTATTGCCTAATAAGCATTTCTAAACGATCCAGTTCATCAAACATTTTTTAAAAAAACTGGTTGTAACTTTTTAGTTCATTTGTAGTTTTTAGAAAAATTAATAGGCCTTAGCTTTTTGAAAAGCAATGAATATTAATAACAAGGTTTCCAATGATATCCTTAGAAATTGATTTTAATTACAACATGACAACAGATGACAGGGGGTAACAGCAACGGTCGGCTGGGTAGTGGACGCGGCAACTGTGGTGGTGGCCTATGGCGGCAGACAGTGGTGGTTGACGATGGTGGGGATGACTGGCGATGGTGGGGGTGGCTAACGACGACAAGTAGTGGTGGCCGATGATAGCAGCAGTGGTGGTGGTGGTGATGGTTGGCAACAGCAGTAGTAGTGGCCAACAGTGGTGGTGGTGGTCGACGACAGCAACGGTGGTGGCTAGCAACAACGAACGACTGCAAATGGACGACAGTGGTGGTAGTGGCCGGTGACAACGGTGGTGGCGGCCGACAGTGTTTGACAGTGGTGATGGTCAGCGACAGCAAATGGTGGCGGTTGTGGTGGTCAACGGCAGTGGTAGTGATAGGTAACGGCAGCGATGTTGCGGCGAATAGGCAGTGGTTGGCGACAATGGTGAGGGCAATATAATTCTTTGATTAACTCATAAGTATTTATTGGACTTACTAACCAAACAAGCTTTTCTTTATCTCCATAAGAGTTACAAAAAATATAGCTTAACAAAAAACCAACTTTTCTCATTAAGTCGCATGAGAAAAAACGTTTCCAAACACAACCTAAATCAAAATTCATGCATTACAATTTAATTGTGAAGCTTGTAGTATTTGTTTTTAAAGTTGTCCTTAAAATATTCAAAGGTGTCCTTATTTAAATATTTTGAGGAAAACTCTAAAAACATATACTACAAGCTTCACAATCAAATGTAACGTATGGATTTTAATTTAGATCATCTAAATTACTATACATAAATTTCCAAGTCATTTAGAGACTTCTAACATATAGATCAAGTCACAATGAAAACTAAAATTTTCAAGTCACATCTAAAATTTGTCATATTTACATGCCAACACTGAAATTTTACATTTTGTACTAACACTGAAATTTGATATGAATATGAAAATTTTATATTTTGTACCACAACACTGAAATTTTACATGTATTTTTACTTCAACACTGAAATTTCTTGAATTGACCTTAAATCTCATAAATGAGGACATGTGAAGCTGATCCTATACACACACACTCCTTAATGGACAAGGTATTGTATGACAAAACTCTAAATTTGATATAATCCAATATAAGTGTGCATCAAAACATATTTTTTGATTTATTATGCTAGAATTCACCCCAAAAAAATACCATTAGATTACGTATATTCTACCTTCCATAAATATTGCCTAGGCAAGGGCAAGGTGTCACCTAGGCAACCAAGCCATGCCTAGGAGCTCAAGGCAAGGGAGAAGGTGACAACATATGTGTGCAAGGCACGGGCATGGCAATGCCTAAGCATGAATTTCGTATAAAAGTCGCCAAGGTGCCCAATGCCTTGGTTGTCAAGAGTGCCTTGTTGCCTAGGCAGCATGTA
>JAMKQA010012467.1:0-14775 GCA_024699735.1 Posidonia australis
ACCCTCAGAACTGAAGAAGAAGACACCGTCACACCCGCCAGATATCCCACACATCCCTTAGATAAATGGCGGTAAGCTTTCATTGCAGAGATTATCTTCTTCTGTTCTCCTGGCCTGGTTCCTTGCACCACACACCAACCCTAGTCTAAATACAATTCATTTACAAATCAATTTCAGTAATTCTTGTGGCCTTCAATAATTACATTCCAATTTTTAGTTTTCAGCATGACATGTCGTTTTGTGTGAAATCAAACTCTTATACATAAGCATAATTTTCACATGCTTTCATTACAAATATTCTACGATCATCACTATTTGGATCCTATTGAAGATAATCAGCAACAAAGATAATCTTTCAACCATCACAAGACAATGAATTCTTGTTTTTCTTAAAAAAATTCTCCACTCATTCCACCTATATATAACAAAGGATGTACATCATTATTTTCAGTAAAAACTACGTATGAATTTATGGTCAGTATTTACTGAAACAAATATAATTCATACTCAATCAATGATATATCATAATATCACAATAAATTTTGTACATTTTAAATTTAAACTATGTACAAAATGAAGAGCTAAACTTTCAAGTAGATTACAAAATTCATTTAATACTAAACTTCAAACAAAAAACATCATTGAAAAATATTTTCAATCCTCATAAAAATAACATCAATCTATAAATAATAAAAAATTATTTATTAAAATTTTGATATATGTACCTTCAAAAGCAATCGACCCTTCAGAACACTTCTTTCTACAGTATTTATTAAAACCACTTCAAAAGAATACTTCACTACTGATATTTTATATTATTAAGTGAAAAAATCATAATAGTTGAAATTATAGTATATATTCTAACTACACACTGTAGGATTACTGAAATCATTGATTGTTCCAACATCAACCTAAAACCAACATCAATACAAATCGTTCAAACTATCTAGAAAAAATATTTCCATCTTCGATAAACATATCAACAAACCAAAAAACTAAAAAAAAATGATGAAGAAAAAATATTCATGTCAAATAAAAATCTGCAAACTAGTGATGAAGATAATTGAAAAACTCATATTAAATACTTCAAACATTCAATCTTTAACAAAACTAAGATAATTGAAACAAGATGAAAATCAAAACGAAACGTACTTTTAAAAGAACGCTTACCTTTAGAATGACTTTTTCTTTTCTTTCTTAATAAAAAACAACAAGAAAAACAATCAAGAGCACAAACATCCTCCATCCTACAAGGAATACATCAAAGAAGAAGAAGAAAAGTACAAATTCATCTTGCAAAACAAAAATCAGGTATATGAAAAAAATGAATTCAATTAAATAAGGAAGTAATCACAGTAACCATGTTTTCCACTAGATTCATCATAAAATAATTGATTTGACTCAATTCAATTGAACCACATTGTAAATCAAGAACTAAATCATCCTACTTTAAAAGTTAGGGACCGATCCATTCATCGGTCACAAGCAAACAAGTACACCTCCAGTGCTAATGGGCTAATTTGGACTGAGCTTCACTTGGTCCGATGCACATCTACGTTGTTGGTCGGGTTACAACCCATGACGATGCTGGTTTTCTCTACTGCATTACGTTTAATTTATTGACATTTGGTTCACAACCTTAGCTCTCGCTACTGTCTTTAACGTGAATTGACATAATGATGCAATAAAAGCACTGTACCCAACACCAAAGATCGACGGATTTTTGTGCCTCGAAAATTCATGAAGTCAATCATCAACAACCAGGGCGGTGGTTGCAGTTGTCATTGTCATCATTTAATCGGCAGTGGCAATTGGGAAAAGGGGGAGAGGAAACCAACAAAGGCGTGGTGAAATAATCAATTTCCATCTCAGTTGCCATCATCTCAGTTGCATTTGCACTTCTTTCGCTGTTAAGGCATGATTTCCACGTATTACAAAGAATTTTACATTGCATACTTTTTCAAAATGCATTCTTTTGTGATTTGGCTTTGCATAGTTTTCTGTTTTCACTCAGCACATCTTCCTGGCCCACCTAGGCACACATAGGTGGCGCACCAGACTGGAGCACCAGTCTGGCGCACCAAACAGGCACATTGGCCTGTTTTCAGTAGCACACAGCAGATTTTATATGGTTTTAACATGCTTTTCCCGACTCGATTTGCTTCTGGGTTTTTCTTTGGCTTTCTTCCTTGATGTATTAGGAAGGCACAACTCTGTTTTCAACTATTTCCATGCATTTTAGATGGCATTTGGGCATATAGCAAGGTAGGGATGAAAACTCACTCGAGATTTTAGATCTTTGATCTTATTATGTAATATTCTTGCATCAAAACTAGTCCCGCAATACGAGTGATACTTCTGAGCATTAGGACACACCCTTACACATCATGCACCCATATTTTAGACACCACACACATAAGCATGGCATGGCATATCGCCCTTGGGCGTACAGTAAAGACTGAAAAGTCGACATTTCATAAGCAATTGAGAAACCTATAGAAGACCGATTTATTCGGGCGCACGAGGGTGCCTAATACCTTCCTCGTGTGTAACAGGGATCCTTACCCATATTTTCTGGTTCAAGACCATTTCCATTGTTTTTGACATGATTTGCATGTTTTATATGGTTTTCCTCGTCTTCCATTTTAATAAACTAGGTAGCGACTCCTGCATTTGCATATTTTTTATTTTTACCGTGACTTTGCCGACTTTAGCATATTTCTGCCATTCTCGATGGCATGGTTACAAAAACAAAATTGGAAAGTAAAATCATTATTGACAATAACTTGAATTTGAAATAATTTCCCAATGACCAATTAATTGATTATGTAATTTTAAAAATCATATATAATAGGAAAGACAATTATATCAAACATTATATAAATGTAATTTGAATTTTGAAAATAAAAAAAGGAATGAATTCGTTATTGTCCATAATAGAGTTTGTACAACATTCCTTCAATTTAGGATACAAGAGGGAATCTTATATATTTTAGAAACAAATAATTACATAATTTGATGCTCAATCTAATTTAAAAGATATTAAATAAATACATTATTTAAAAACTACAGGATATAAATCCAAGGGTAGAGAAAATTATTAGTTTACTGAATATGAGAAGTATGTATATTAATTTTAGTATTTACTGAAAGACAAAGATATGATATCATAATACTAATTTTAATTCATGTCATGTTTATTGAATCAAATGTCAGTTAATACATTCTAATCCATTGTAAACAACAAAATCAGGTCTTTAACTAAAAAATTTAGCATACCATAAGTTGTACAAACAACTACTTCAAATGATAAGTTCTAATTTATCAAAGTTTTAAGAAAGAAAATACAATTCATTTACAAATCAATTGAACCAATCATCAACTAAATCAAGAACTAAAAATAATTGATTTGACTCAATTCAATTGAACCACATTGTTTTTGGTAAAGGTAAGTAGTATTAGAAATCAATCCCAAGGAAAAAGATCCAAGGGAATCAAGAGTCCAAAATTAACATATAACATCATAGAAAGAAGATAAGGCAATATCCTTGTCATTAAATTACAGTCCATCCAACAAGACTAGCAAATGAAGTTCTATTTTTATAAGGAAACAAATAAAACTACTGCCCCATGTCAGCAGCAGGAGCAGTCTGATGCATGTTGGTATCAGTAGAAGGGTGGGAAGCATCTGAAGTGGAGGTTTAATTCGCAGACCATGCGACTTTCATTGAAGATAATGAATTCCTCAAATCCTCCTTATTAAATCCTAATGAAAGAGAATCTAACCATTAACTCATTAGTACAAATCAAGAACTAAATCAAGAACTAAATCATATACTACTTTAAAAGTTAGGGACCGATCCATTCATCGGTCACAAGCAAACAAGTACACCTCCCGTGCTAATGGGCTAATTTGGACTGAGCTTCACTTGGTCCGATGCACATCTACGTTGTTGGTCGGGTTACAACCCATGACGATGCTGGTTTTCTCTACTGCATTACGTTTAATTTATTGACATTTGGTTCACAACCTTAGCTCTCGCTACCGTCTTTAACATGAATTGACATAATGATGCAATAAAAGCATTGTACCCAACACCAAAGATCGACGGATTTTTGTGCCTCGAAAATTCATGAAGTCAATCATCAACAACCAGGGCGGTGGTTGCAGTTGTCATTGTCATCATTTAATCGGCAGTGGCAATTGGGAAAATGGGGAGAGGAAACCAAATAATAGATTTCCATCTCAGTTGCCATCATCTTCTTCAATCAGCAACAGTATGACGCTGAAAATATGAACTCCAAGTAACTGTAAAAAGAAAAAGCAGTGACGTTATTCGATCAAGGCACCTAAACCAATCGATCAACCCAGACCGCAACAATATCGTCACAGTCCACAATTGGAAAGACTGTAAAATGGGAATACTTATTCTGAATCTACAGAAAGACTTTATTAGGCTTAAAAAGATCGAAATACGCTTCATTTTAGACGTCACTGATTAAGTGAGAGATTAATGACAAAGTTTTCTTTTACATGTGATAAATAGTGTGGTAGTAGTACGTACCACTCAGTTGCTCTTCCCAAGTCCTGTAAATGAAGGTGCCCGCCCATGTAGGAGGGTATACTTCTCCAAATAAAAATAGGTATGATACACATCCATTCGCAAGCTTCTTGGCAGCACAATTCTCCAAAACAACAGCAATAATAATAAAATCAATGGTGGATGGGGTTGATGAAGTCTAGCCATATATAAAAATAAGAGGTAGTTGTCTTGTGGGAGTGTGGTTAGCTCTCACTCTCTCTCTCTCTCTCTCTCTATCTCTATCTCTCACGAATCTGATTTGACGATCACAGCAGCTGGCCGGTTCCCATCTCCTTCAATCACCTAACGAAAGCAATAGAAACCTTAATTTAGATCAGGCCATAATAATTATACCCGTACTAGGGTTCGTCACAGCTGCTGCCAACTCCATCTAATTCTACCCCATGTTTTATGTGAAAATGGTGAGCCGGTGGTTGGACCTGATTCCCTACATATCCACGTCTGTCAAAAACAAGAAATTTTTAGTACAAACTACAGGGTGATAATCACCACTAGAAAAGAAAAGATCTCATTGTATTAGAACACTACTGAACTGGACAAAGCTACAAATTACAGGCTGGTAATGATCACTGGAAAAGTGGAAACCGATTGTATTAGAATAGTACTAAACTGGACAAAGCTTTCATTTTCATCTGCAAACAAGCACATGGAATGAAATCAAGTCTACTAATGTTTTTCTTAGCATTCAGATTTCCAGCTAAACTCATGCTTTATTGCATGCATTTTAATCTCTTTGAAATATATGTGAAGAATAACCAATGCAACTGGTTTCAGATTCCCCTCTTAGGATCGAATCCTGTTAGAATCATGTTGGACTCATCTCCAATCATACATCGTGATTACATATTACAACAATCATCAAAGAATTAAACGGTGGATTTTTTTTTTTTGATATATAAATCTTTTCGAACTCTATTTTAAAATAATAGCACTCTCCAAGTTCTTTTAGAAATCTAAGGCTGTAGCAGGCACATGACTCGACAATGGGATGCCGAGTTCAATAGAATGTGTAATACATGTATTTGGTATTGTTTTCATGGAACTCGATAATAGTATATAACTGAGTGTAATGTGTAAAACCGTTGGAGCTATAGTTTTATAAATAGACCCAGAACATAACCCAGAACACATAGGCCATCTCCCACATTACCTCGCATCCATCTAACCAAACCATCGCTTGGGAGTAAATGATAGACTACTACCTTGGGAATTGCATATTCAATTCCCTAACATTCACTTAGGATTCCGTGGACTTGTTGTTCCTCACTGGATTGATTGGGACACATTTAGTGGGCAACTACCTTGCCCTGTTGCCCAAATGTGTACAGTATAGTGGTCAAATTTCATTGCATTCTCTATTGTGTAGGTTTAGCTACTCTGCTCCTTCAGTCCTTCACAGGAAAAGGTAACCATGCCACTATAAAAAAGGGAAAACGAGAACCACCAAAATGCCCTCTCTCTCTCTCTCTCTCTCTGTTGTCTGTGGAATTCCAACAATCACCTCACACTTGTATTACAGCTCCGCCACCGCCGACGGCATTCCGCAGGTGAATAAGATTCTGCTTCCCTTTTATTCTCTTTTGCTTGTTGTGGTGAATTAGGTGTTTGTTTTGTTTGCTTCTTGTTTTCTCTTTGCATGGTTGTCTTTGCCTTGTGTGTTGTATGTTGGTAGTGGTCCATTCTTGGGTATTGGAGCTTTTGCTGTGATGGGTTTGCTGGGGTTTTGGGTGGGGGGAGGAAGAGGTTGTTGCCTTGTTGGCCATGGTCTCAGTAGCAGAAGAGAGCCGAGGTGGGCTTTTCAATGGTTCATGTCCATCTATGGTTTCATGCAGAGTGCTAGGTGTGTGAGTGAGTGAGTGGGAAAGAATCATGCCTAAGGATGTTCATGTGGAGACATATCAGGTGTAGCCAGGCACGTTTGCTACGTTGGTTTTATAAAAATGGCGTGATTTCTTAAAATGATGGGATTTATGATTTTAGTTTACCAAGACTCTGATGTGGGGATATGGAGGAGGTACAGGAAGGGAATTGATGAAGTAGCAACCTGATTGTAAGACTAGTCTCTTTTTGGAGGAGTTGCGTTTGGCAGAGAAATAGGATTCAGAGTCTTGTCTTTAATGTAAAAGTTTTCAGCGGAACAGCGAGCTAGATTGCATATCAATATCATGATGGGGGTGGTAGAAAGGACAGGTGATACCGGATCATGTTATAAGTTGTTTTTTGCCCCATAATCGCAAAGTGATTCTAAATTGTGTGATTCGAATGTTCAAAATATTGAACAATACCATTGTATGGTATGGGCAATTTCATCCTAAGTTTGGTTATTAAGCCTTTTGAAAATTGTCATATAAAAGGTGGTGTCATCTAGATGAACGCATAATTGATAAATGCAATATGTTTTCTCGTACCTATTGAAAGATGTTGTGAAGGAGGCTTCTTTAGGCACCTTCAACATCTAATTTGTCTTTTAATCCTAGGGCTTGTTTAGGACTGCTTCCGATACTGCATGAAATCATTTTGATGTAGGGAACCATAGAAGTGGTTCCACACATTCGCTGGACAAGCAGAAGCTGGGGAACAGCCACTTCCACTTATAAACTGTTCCATCTATAAATGCTTGCTTAATAATGCCCTAAACTGGACCTTAGATTCTAACAAATATTTATTATCTAAACGTTGTAAACTAATTTTTACTCTAGACCTTTTTTATGTTTCTTTATTAAGCTTTATGTTGGAGCAATGAAATTTATGTTTACATTTTAATTATCTGTCATTCGCTAATGTTAAATAACTTGTTATACTTCTTCAATTATAATAAAAATGTGTCCTGACAGGTTTATCTATCTTTTAAGGTTATTCCAATATAATAGGCATGCTGAACCTAGTTTCCCTATACAATGAGCTTGTGGATGTGGCTAAATATGCTTTAATATTCACCACACATGTTGACTTTTCTTTTAAAATGGAATATTGGGATAAGGTCCCGGTGTAGATTAACCAAATCGAGTCCCAAAGCCATGAGCTTGTCTTTGACAGCACATATAAATATTAATTAAATGCAGCAAAGCTTTTTCATGAATTTGGCTACAAGATTGGTTGCAAACTTGCATGTTTTTTATTCTTGCTCACTAAATGCACTGTGTAAGTTTGATGCAATATGCTTATCCAATAAGAATATCTGATAGTCTAGTGAGGTGATGATCACCTCTATCACACTGAGAATCCAAGTTGCTTGTTTCAGTAGCATTCTCTATATTCACTAATAGTTGGATATCCTTCCTACCCACTTCTATATTTTTTATTGATATATGCCATAGTGGGATGCTCAAATCATGCCACCACACTTATTTGCAATGAGAAAAAGGTCCTCTTTGTTTGTATGCCCCTTTCTTTCCAAGGGGTATTTTCTTTCAAATACTTAGAAGGCTTCATATATGAGAGAAGTTAATCGTAAAGCTAGCTAGCATGTGAGAAGAGGTTGTATGTGAACCCAAAGATATTAATTATCAATTCAGTTAGTAAGCATCTAACTAGAAAAAGGTAGAAAGTATTATCAGCTCAGCATAGCAGTGAAGTTTATGTTCTCACATAAATGTTCCCAAGGCATACAAAAAGGATATGACTACAACATGCTAAAATGAATTTAGTTATGAAGTAAGGATTAAGAAGTTTTGATGATGCGATCATGCACAACAAATGGTTAACCAGCTTTGTCCCATTACTCTCATCTCATGTACAACTGTTACTTGTGTTACACCCTATGGCTATGATTTAAAAGTAACAAGACTTTGGGAAATTCGCTTTGGTGGTCCTCATGCTTTACTTGGACTTGCATAATTCAACAATCATGTACCGTCAATCTTCCCTTTTTCATGGTTATCAAATATCAACCTATCTTGGCTATTATAGGTAATCCCAGTTTCAACTATAAAAGATTTTAAGTTGCTTCCTTAACTTTGTCTAGCCTCGGAGTCTAATCTCTGAGGTTTGACATCAGATGGCAGCTAGTTGTTAAATTTTACAAAATCACTAAGAACCTGAATGCTCTCCATTGCTTTGTGATATAAGATATTTAATGGAAGAAAAGGGCTATGAGTTACTCCAGTTCTCATCTTTACTAGCTTGCATCTCATGTAAGTATTCATATAGTTTTGCTAGACACCTGTACCATTCATATCACCTTGTTTTTATTCGATGATTGAAAACCTTGACTATGGATATATCTTATTATTAATAAATTATTTGCTGCTTTATAATGTCTTGAGATTTTAGTTGGACTTCAGATTTCAATGATAGTTCCAACCTATTTAACGAGCATTGACTCTTTCATGGTTTCACTCCAACATATGCCTTGAATTTGCCATGTTTGAAAGCTGTCTGTACTTACAAGTTTTTCAATAGAGAATGGGTATACAGACCCCAAAATCAATTTTGGTGTCCATATACCTTTTTTCTTTTCAATATTGAATTCCGTAAGCTTGACTTGAGTGTTGTTTGTAGAAAGCCCCTCGGTTTTGCATTGCATTGGTGTATGTGTGTCTCTTTACATAAAAATGAATGGACATCCAAATGTCTGAATAATCCATAAAGAGTTGTTTCCTTGACTTGTGTGATCGAATTTTGTAATAAGATTCACCAATAAAGAATGTGTTTTTGTAGTGCGATGGATTTGTAATTTCATTCCTACAGTAAACAGATCCTGACAGGTTTATTTAGCTTTGACTCGTCCCAACTAAATTTTGCTCTGTGTTTATAGCTGTGGTCATCCAGATGATACAGGGATACACATAGATGTCTGTTATACAGGCAGAGAGTATGGCACCATTGAGCAGTGACCTTTTCTACGATATACTGAGGCGGCTTGATGGGGCCAATCTTGCAAGGGCTGCGTGTACGTGTTCGGACTTCAGTTCAATCTCAAAAGAAGAAAAATTATGGGAAAATGTGTGCAGATCTGTGTGGCCTTCAACAGATAGGGAAGATGTCAGATATTTGATTTCTTCTATTGGTGGATTCAGAAAGTTTTACGCAGACTGCTTTCCTCTTATTATTAACAAGGATGTTCCTGCGATTCAATGGGATGACAGTGTACAGTCAGACGAGGAATGGGCTGAAGCTGATTATTATGGTGATATTGATGAATTTGAAAGTGTTTCTCCTTCAGATTTTGTTTCAATAGTAGATATTAGGTACAAAGACAAATCAATCTACTCAAAAGTTATATGTGGGATTCCTGGCTCAGATGATTTCCAGGGTTGGTTCTACAATTGCCCCTTTCGAATCGATCTACTTAGCTATTCAGATGGTGATGACAACCTTGAGGGGGAAGTTATCCTATCTGCTGCTGATGGTTTGCCACCACTTATCTCCATAGAGAGAGAACGAAAAGATGGGAAGCTTTGGAGAGATCTGCATGACAGCATAAAATTAAGTTGGATCATTGTAAACAAGAAAGTTAAACAAGCTGCTAATCTGGCAAGCTGGAGCCCTCTTGGAGGGCAGAGACACTGGCCAACTGACAGTGATTTCCTGATACGATTTGGGTCAATTCTTCCAGCCAAAGACATCCTACCATGCCAAGTAGCTGAGTGCATTCTTGTTATGAAATTTAGAATTATCAATACAGGTGGGGGAGCAGATGGCAGCCAGACTACAACTCTTAAGCTCACAGAACTGAGCATGCAATTAGAGGATATGGGAGGCGCTCATGTTAATGGGAGAAACAGCTTGCTGGTTCTTAAACAGGCATTGAGCTGCCATAGGAGCAAGAATTACAGTGAGGTTTTGGAGTCTTGTCATCTGTACCTGAAAGCACGAAGTGAGCTAAAAGAGGAGAAGATGAGAAGCGAAATCCGTTTAGATAGACTATGCATACTTAGTGGAATTGCTGCATTTGTAACCCTTTTCTACTGTATTCTCTGAAATGTTTCAAATAGTTTTGAAAAATGGTACTTGATGGGTAGCCTACCACAATTTAGGTCTCGTTTGAAATTACTTTTGAAACTATAGTTTTTAATCAAGTCATTTTTTTGCAAAAAGTTATATATTATTGTTTTTTTTTAGTTAGTACCTTTATGTAGTTTAAAATTACAGAAAAGGCGATAACTGTTTTTTGAAAATTTTTTTTGGTGAAATACCTGTTTAGAACTGCTTTTTCTGGTATAGTGTTTTCTAACAAAAATTGAAGTTTCAAATGCAATCGTAAACAGAGCCTAAGTTGTGGTTGCACACGGTTACTTTGCATGAATAAAGTTACCGAATTTAGTTTTATACATTTATCGGGCAAGCGTTGAAAAGTGGTAGAAAAGTTCCGTTAAATTGTACACCTCGGGGTTAGTTGTCAAGAATCATATCGGCTTTATGGATGCGGCGTAAAAATGTGCATAGAAAATTGTATAAAGATTCCATGACTGACAGATTATGAAACTAGTTTATGAACAGAGAAGCTTTGTTGTGACCTTTTATGTTTTTTTTTTGTTAACGGTTGAGATACTAAGAGGTGAATGTTCCAGGATTCGAACCTAGGAGCTGTGACGAATTTAAAGTTCTCCTAGTCACTGTGACAATAAGTCATTGTCGTTGTGACTTTTTATGTCGAATTCAATAAATATGAAGAAAAGGTAGTATTGAAAGTTTGAAACTGTGCTTTGGCAAAGTCTAATCCGACTTCATTATTATTGCAATTCAATGCAGAATTGGCGTTTATCAGATCCTTGTGATTATATTTCACTAATTTCTGTATCGAACCTAGGCCCTAAGAGGCTAATACCCACTTTATTAGCTGAGCCCAGTAGAGCTCATGATTAACGCAGTTGTTTTGATGTCCCTCTTTGTATGCCCACTTCAAGTAGTGTCGAAAACTGATCGATAACTTAATCCGTTTTCAAAGTACAAATTCATATACAGATGCATTTATTATGTGGATATGTTTTTGTTTTGCATATCTATATCCTTAAAAATTTGATATAGATATTTCAAGGATATGAATATCCATGAACATAGTTACAGTCGATAAATTACAAATCATGTCCTTAAAAATCAAATACGGTTTCTATATATGTCATATGAAGTGCATTTTATGTGTTTCTTATCCCCAGCCATTAGAAGATTAACCATGTGACAATAACGTGTATGCTATTAAAATAAGATATATAGAAAGAGATAAAATAAATATGAATATTTGTGTAAAAAAAATTCAATTTTTATGTGTGACCTAGGCTATAAGTGTTTGGTTTAATACGTATTGAAAAAAAAATGTTTGTGTATAACTATTGTAGATGCTTGTATTTAGGACTGTCAACGGATCGAATTAGGTCAGATTGGAAGTCAATCCATTATCCAATCGTTTTGGTCATAAGAGATTATGAGTCACGTCATGATCTGTTTTTTCAATCATTAGCTCGTAACTTGACCCAACCAAACAACCCATTGGGAGATAATGGGTTGGATTAGGTTAGCAGGTCAAACAAGTCTAAATAAATAATATCAATTAATTGTGGTCGATGAGTGTTAATATCAATATTCATTATGGTCATACATTCTTACCTTATAGTTTCGTGTCTTCAAAATACATGTGAAACATTTCATACATGTTAATATAAATATTCACCACGTACTTGTGATTTTTAGACTTGAAAGATAATAGATCATAAATAATTACTAAAATGAATTGGATTAAGAAAATAAAATATGAAGTTGAAATGATAATAAATTATAAGAATGGTCCATTCGTCGTAGCTAAAACTCGTGACTTCATGTTACAAAAAGAACATATAAATCTACTTAAAATGAATTAAAACCATTAATAGGTTAACAAGTTAACGAGTCAACTAACATGCTTCACCTAATGACCCAACTCGTTAAGAGTTCGGGTTAATTAAGATTTTAGATTAACAAATTAGCATCAAATAAGTTTAACGGATTCAAAATTTTAACCCAAATCTTAAATTAAAGAGTGGGCTCAAACTTATTAATGGGTTACACCATATTCATTAACAACTCTACTTGTATTTGTATCCGCCAAAATTAATGATATTTGTGTTTGTATCCTTTAGAGCATAATCGACCTAGGCTATAAGACTGTGTTTAGTACACAGTAATAAACTTGGGAAAGGAACAAGAATTTTCTTATCCATTTAATGTATTTCGTTGTTTACTTTAAGAAGGGAGTACTAATCCCATGGGAACAGAATGCTTACATCTGTGGAGATTTTAGGGTCACTCAATCCCCTTTGCATTAAAAATTCCTTCATATGATAGGGAATTGATAAAAGATTTATTTCCTTTTCTACCCAAGAAGGTAAATGGTTTTTTGCTTAGTGTTTTAACCGATTAAAGAAGGGAACATAATTCCAAATCTATTCCTATCACCATTACGTTCCCATGGGAGTTTCATTCCTAAGTTAATTTAATCCACGCACCAAACATGGTTTACATGTTGATAATCTAATACATATAAAATATAAAAAAGTTATATGAATATCTATGTCTGTATGCCAAAAATAATGATATTTGCATCCATCCATTCAAAAATTAAAATAAATATTTGTATCCATTCCAACAAAATTTATAAAAAGTGGTATCTGTATCTGCATGGATATTAAAGATTGATATCTATATCCTTTAAATAGACACGGATATTGCTCAATTGATAATTCATATTGATTTTCATCCTTAATTGCATTCTACCCTTGGTGGATTGTCCATAAAAAAAAAACTGAATACTGGACATTAGAAGTCCCATTACTATATTCAACAGCCAACCATCAGTTCAATATTTCAGAAAGAAAGAGACATGCAAAGTAGATGGAACAACAAAAATTACTAGACAGAAAATAACATAATACCACAGCTGAAATCTGTAGCTTGTTTAATGTGCTACCAAGACCGTCCTACTGGCGATTTCTTCAACTAGTTTGGAGTTTTTGTCTGGCAATTTTCCTGGCGATAACAAAGCGATTTCTCTGGTCCTTCTGTGTTGCTCCCCGATCTTCTCATCCTACCTCCGGATGGTGGCCGAGATGCCTCAGTGGCACAGGGAGCCCTATCTCCTTCGCTCTCGGAAGGCGGTGTTGGGGCGAGCCTGGGACGATCGGGCTACCACAATGTCTTCTCGGATGGTAAACCCTAACCCTCCCCCCTCTCTGATCTGCCCAGTTAGGGGCAATCGGAAGAGGAAGGCCTCTGTTCCTCTCTATGGCTCGGAGATAGAGGGGCCTGCTCCCTCTGCCTCCTCCCGAAGCAGAACCCTCGCCGATAACCCTAGGTCCTCTAGATCTGGATTATCGGTCTTATTTTGTAGTTTTGCCCCTGATCTGAGCTTCTCTGGAGCTTGGTACGGGTCTTTGGTTATGGATGCTAGTTATATATGCAGATCGATTCCTCTGGGATGCTTTTTCAGTTTGGCATCATGTTTTTTGAACTCTTCTGTTCTTGTGAATTGTGGATCTGAGATCCTGAGATGTTTTAATGTTTATCGTTGCGATTTCTACGATGAGTTTGGATTTCCTGTGGTTTTTAGCTTGACGGGAGAACTTTTTCCCATCTGTGCCCTGGGATCTACGTCTCCCCAGCATAGGCTGACTTTAGACCCTGTCTTGCTCGTCGGACGTGCTCCGGCGAGGCCTCTGCAACTCCCGATCGGGCGGAGGAGGGAGGAGCCTGCCACCGTGGCAGACACGCCAGACTGTATTGCTTCCTCTTTTTCTGTGTGGGGTTTTTCCCGATTTTGCCCCCCAAATTTTTATTCTCGCAGAGAATTGGACGAGGGCCCCCATGTCATTTCTGGAAGTGATATTTCGCTTTCTTTTTTCCCTCTATCTCCCGCTGAATTAGTGGGTCCTGGGGAGGCGGGCCTGGTAGACGTCTCGGCTGTCTCTCCTGTACTTACCCCTATGCACGTCGATTCGGGTTTAATTGCTGAGAGAGGGACTCCGCCCGAGCGAGATATTGCCCATTATATCTCTAACATGGCGTCGAATTTTCTGACATTAGACTCTGAGCCAGATATTTCGCCTGTTAGAGGAGATTTTCCTTCTGATTTTGTGGAAGGCGGTTCGCGCTTTGAAGTTTTAAACCCCTCCCTTTCCCTTTCTTCCTCTGGCGATACCCTAGACTGCATTCTCAGTTCTCCGGGGTGGTCTCGGGTGAAGAAGAAGAAAAACCCTGATTC
>JAMKQA010012469.1:0-15988 GCA_024699735.1 Posidonia australis
CTTTCTCTTGTATGTTATATTGATTGCTTGAGTAGTTAAGCTATTTATATGTATTAAATAATCTCCTTACATGCAATTTTTCATTAACCTGTAAAAACTGATATAAGTAATTAAAAAGTGTTAATTCTCTATTCACCCCCCCTCTAGAGGAGCTATTCGATCCTACACCTCTCTATTGGAAAATCTTTCTTGGTGAGCTTGCTGGGTTTCATTGTCAGCGAAACATTACTTTTGAGACTGACGATCAGAAGCCCCAAGTGTTTCTTCCGATTGCTTCCTTTTTCCCTTAGATGCAAGCATCTTCTTAGGAGCCATCCTCAATAAGGCTGAGAAATCGATAGAGAAGAGGAGAGGAAGGGTCGGAGAGGGTTGGAGAGGGAGTATTCTCGGATGAGAAGGAGAAGGAGTGGTGTCGGCGGAGAGAATCAGTCAGCCGGAGTTTAAAACAAGTGAGAAAGAAACCCTAGGTTTTTAATGGAGTTCGCAAACGATTCGGTATGCCGAAAAAATTTTGGTATGCCGAAATCAGTTATAGGAGAATTCAGAACATGATTCGGTACATTCATCGGTGTGCCGAAAAGGTGACTCAAGGGATTTCGGTATACCGTATATTTTCGGCATGTCGAAAAATCTATTCTGAAGAAAACTATCATAAAATCGGTATACCGTTCCATTTCGGTATGCCGATCCAGTAATTTTTGGTAGATAACTTCGGTATTCCGAAAAAGCACACAGAGTAATATTTTTATGTTATATCTAATAGTTTACAAATTCCTAGATCCCTTCTAATCTTAATAAATTGTTGTTCATCAAAAGGTTTGGTAAATATATCTGCCAATTGTTCTTTAGTTGAAATAAATTCTAACTTAATATTATTTTTAAGGGCATTGTCTCTTAAGAAATGATGTCTTACTTCTATATGTTTAGTTCTAGAGTGATGAACAAGATTTTTAGATAAATTGATTGCAATTGTATTGTCACAAAATATTGGAGTTGTCGATAAAATTATATTCAAGTCTCGTAGGGTTTGTTTCATCCATAGAATTTGGGCACAACAACAATCGACTGCAATATATTCAGCCTCCGTTGTTGAGAGTGCAACACTATTTTGTTTCTTGCTAAACCAAGAGACTAAAGAGTGTCCTAGAAATTGACAAGTTCCACTAATACTCTTCCTATCAGTTCTACATCTCGCATAATCAGCATCACTATATCCTATAAGATCCAAGCTAGTGTTTCTAGGATAATATAGCCCAAAATTAATTGACCCTTGAAGATATCTTAGAATTCTCTTAAATTTGGAAATGCATATGCTTGAAATCTTGCATACAAGCATACACTAAACATTATATCCGGTCTACTTGCTGTTAAATACAAAGGTGATCCAATCATCCTCCTATATAATTTTTGATCTACCTTTTTTCCATTCTCATCCTTTTCTAACTTAGTGGAGGTGCTTATAGGTGTCCTAGCTATTTTGTTACGATCCATTCCAAATTTATTCAATAACTCCCTAGTATATTTTTCTTGGTTTATAAATATCCCATCATTAGTTTGCTTTATTTGTAATCCAAGAAAGAATGTCAGTTCTCCCATCATACTCATTTCAAATTCTTTTTGCATAATCATGGAAAAATCTTAGCATAGATTTTCATTTGTTGATCCAAAGATAATATCATCCACATATACTTGGATAATTAGAATGTCATTTTCTAACCTTTTTGTGAATAAGGTGGAGTCAATAGTTGTAACATCTATGCCTGGTTTTCCATTTAATATAAACCATGGAATTTCTTGTAATTATTTATGTGGTTTATTAATGGTAAATCCAGGTTGTGTTTGTTGGCTGTGATCTCTCCTTGTGTTTTGTGCCCCTGGTTTCTCCCTTGTGGTGTGACTTCTTTGGCTTGTGGGTCTGCTATGCAATTGGGACCCGTGTTTGGAATGAAACCCACTTAAACTTGAGCTTGGACCTGGTCAAGAGCCAAACCATGCCTGTGACCTCCCTTCCTTATCTTCTCTGCGCCCGTGACCCATACCCCCTACTCGTGAGGCCTGGCGAGGAGGGCTGCTCGTCCCGTCCCTTCAACAGTAGGGTGGCTGGCAGCGGATCGACAGAATCCATGGGGATGGCAGTCGACGGTTGCTTTAAAGGGAGGCGTGCAGTGTGGCGAAGGAGGGGAGAAACTAGAGAGACGGCGAGAGGGAGTGCGGAGGCTGAGGAGAGGTCGCGCGCTAGAGGAGATCACGCGAGTGCGGGGGGAGGCTGGTGCCACGCACAACCGGAGCTCGAGGACATGCGGGGCTCGTCGAAGCCAGGTACGCGTTCCCCCTTTCGTTTCCCTCCATCAGTTGAGACATGTTTAGGTTAAATGATAAAATCATGTATAACATTGTAAAAAACATGCAAAATATGGGAAATGTTGGGAAGGTGATGAATCATGTGTTTGTGTTGATATGATGCTAATTCGTGGTTGATTCGTGAGATTTTTGCTAAGTGTTGTGAAGCATGCTACAGTGATTTCCATATGAGCATTTTTCCTTTATGAATTTCTATAGAATAGCATGCTTAATGGATACAAGTTTTGATTGAGGGGTTTTGGAGTAGACTTGAAGTTCTACACCCCATATTTTACTTGCAATTTTTGTTGTGACTTTGAGGGGTCCGCTCCTTACTCCCACCTTGGGGTGAAGTGATATGGTAGCTAGGAGGGTTTTCTGCAATCGCAGAAAATAGTATGCTGAACTGGGTATTGTATGCCGAAATGCACCGAAGCGATTCCCTAGACCACTGATTCGGACGACCGGGGGAAATTCAGTCGACCGAATCAAGGGGTTTTGGATGACCAGATGATTTCGGTCGGCTGTTCTGGCAGGGGACTGATAAAATTGACAAGGATTCGGTATACCGAAATATTTCAGTTGACCGAATCAGGGATTTTCGGTCGACTTTTGGTCAACTGAGACCCTATTTGGTATGTAGAATCAGGACCCAGGGCAATATTGAAAAATGCTTGGAACAATGTTGATAAATATGGATAAGTACATGATAAATGTAGGAGATGCATGGAATGACTTGTGAGATAATGCATGTAAGTATGTTGATTTTTTAATGATGGTTTCCATGAGTTATGAAACATGATTTGTGTGTATAATTTGGACCCATGTGAGGGGTGATTGCATGGTATAATGACCATGAATGAATGTGTGGGTTTGAAAACCATAGATGATAATGTGATGCATAATGCGTGTGATTTACAAAGAGTTTTATGAATGGAAAATGGTTTTGACAAATGTTTTGAAAAGAGAAATTGCATATGGTTTTAATGAAATTAATGGAATTGTACAAACCATAATGAGACCAAGGCTTGCCGACGAGGTAGTGAGACCTCTAGAAATGTCGAAGACGTGTCCTTGGTTGTGGTTTCCGAGTTTACGGTCTGAGGTAGGAGTCTTGAGACTGTGGTGGTACTGTAGGACCCCAGGTATGGTAGACCTGGACTACCCTCAGTGCTGGTGTTGGATGGGTCTGGGGTTAGAGTCCCCAAGTGCTCGGGCACTAGGGCGTCCCGAGGACGCACTCCGTGCTTGTACTAGTGAGGGGTACATTTTGAGACTACGATCGTGGCGATTGAACTCCAGCGCGGGGTGGTTCACCGTGGCACTGCAGTATGGGTGTGGTGACATTAAATCCTCACCAGCTGCTTATGGCCAAGTCGATCGCCTGTGGCTAGGGTGATGCGACCAGTTTTTGGAATGGTAAAGTGTGGATTTGTGTGTTGGACTAGTTCCTAGCCTTGATTTGTAATAAATTATGTTAATGGTTTTAAATGATGCTTTGGGCTAGGAAACTAGATGAAATGATTTGCTTCTCTTGTGTTGAGTATAAAGATTTATCAATGAGCATGAGGTTTTGAAAGAAACGAAAGGAAAGTTTGAAATGGCATTGTTTTTAAAGTCTTTCTAGTTGAATGTGTTGGTTTTGGCGATGGTAGTTTTCTAGTGATTTTCTGGCAATTGTTTTCATAGGTTTTATCGCTATTTTGGGGCACGTACTGGTTGACATTCCTGTCACTCATGCGTGTTTTCCTTGTCCCCTTTTGTTTTAGGTGCTCAGGAGTGGGAGCTGTCTAGTCTGGTGCATCTTTTCGAGCCACTTTTGCCGTACACAGGTCTGGGTGTTTAGCTTTATTTATTTAATTCTGTTATTTAAATTCTTTTAGTTGCTTTTGGGTAGTTCCCGTACTATTGTGTAGCACTAGGGCGTTACAGAGTGGTATCAGAGCCTAGGTTCACTAAGTGCACCAGCTTTGGGTATCCAACATTGTGGCTTTAGTTAGACTGCTCGATCTGCATGGGATCATAGCACCTGATTTGTTTGTTTGCTTGGGGAGGCAGCAAGATGCCGCTTAGATGTCGGGGTAGAGGTAGGACTCCCACAACAAGTTCTAGCAAGGAGTAGGACAGTGGTTGGGGAGGTCTTCGGTAGGAGCTGAGCCATATGATGCAGGGTTTTGCTCAGTCTTTCGGCAAGAACAACACTGATGGGACCAAGGCAGACCCTTGGCTTAAGCAGTTCCGCTGATTGAGTCCGCCGACTTTTGATGGTACGGGCAAGCCAGAAGAATGTGAGGCCTGGCTGCTTGAGGTTGAGAAGGTCTTCGAGGGCTTGGACTGTCCAGCTGAGAAGTGGGTCCGTTTGGCTACCTTTCAGTGTAAGGGAGACGCCAACCAGTGGTGGAGAGCCACCCGTCGTATGAAGTTCCCTAATGCTGATTTGTTGATGATATCATGGGAGGAGTTCTGAGAAGCCTTCTATGAGAAGTACTTTCCAGTATATGAATGGGATCGACTGGACAGGGAGTTTAGACACCTGAAGCAAGGTAGCATGACTGTAGCCAGATATGAGGCGGCCATCACCAGATTGGAGTCGTTATCGTAGGCATTTGACACTAAGCTGCGCAGAGCCAAGAGATTTGTGGAGGGACTGACTCCAGCACTCAGATCAAGGGTTTTAGGCTACGAGTACCCCACTTTGGCTAGAACAGTGGAGTGGGTAGCCTGTTATGAGGAGGACCACAGGTTGTTCCTGGAAGATCACCCAAAGGGCAAGGGGAAGGCATTTGCTCCACGATCTTTCACTTCTGGGAGGCAGAGCTCAGGCAGTTCTGGGAGCTCTGGGAAGAAAAGGAAGGAGTGCGCTGAGTCTATTGTTGGGGGAGGAGCTGGATACAGTCAGGCTGGTTCGAGGAATGGCCCAGAATGGAAGAAAGCCTGTTATATCTATAAGCTCCCGGGGCATGTAGTAGCACAATGTTATCATCAACAATGGAACCCCGAGAAAATGGTGTGCTACAACTGTGGAAAGTCTGGGCACATCCAGTGAAATTGTCCTGATCCTGCAAAGCAAGCTGGGGACATGCCTCGTCAGCTAACCAAAGGGCGAGTGTTCTCCATATCTGCTCCTGATGCCGGTCCATCAGGAGATGTAGTAGAGGGTAAGGAATAGAGGCATGATTGAATTGTAACCTTTCCCTTTATGCACTACTGTATCTGGTACTCTCCCTAAGTGTTTGTTGTTGTTGTTTCTGTTGTTGTTTTGTGTTGTTGTTGATGGATATTATGTGCTATTTAGGTTCCTTTCTTGTGGCTGACCGTATGGCTAGAGTTCTATTTGACTCGGGGAGTTCCTTTTCTTTTAACTCTGAGTCCTTTGCTACAGAGGATGGGGACCGACCAGCCAGATTGGCCTTCCATTTGGATGTGGTGACCCCTTTAGGGGAGCACAGCTTGGCATAGAAATATTTACAGTCAGTCAGTGTGAAGTTAGGGGACCGAGATTTTAGAGCAAGTCTGATTGTGATGGATATGTAGGAGTATGACATCATCTTGGGGATGGACTGGTTGGCACAACATTCAACTATTATTGACTGTGCCAAGACGAGAGTCCTGGTCGAGTGCCTAGACCAGGGATGGTGTGTGGTGCAAGGAACCAGGTTAGGAGAACAGAAGAAGATAATTTTTGCAATGAAAGCTTACCGCCAATTATCTAAGGGATGTGTGGGATATTTGGCGAGTGTGATAGTGTCTTCTTCTCCAGTTCTGAGGGTGCAGGATATACCCGTGGTTCAGGAGTATCTTGATGTGTTTCCTGAGGGCTTGCCTGGGATGCCGCCGCACCAGGAAGTTGAGTTCTAGATCGACCTGGTGCCAGGATCTAGCTCCATCTATAAGGCTCCTTACCGGATGGCACCAACAAAGTTGAGGGAGCTTAAGAATCAGCTTTAGGAGTTGCTAGACAGAGGATTTATCATACCAAGTGTGTCACCTTGGGGTGCACCGGTCCTATTTGTGAAGAAGAAGGATGGTTCACTCCACCTCTGTATCGATTACCTGATGCTGAACAAGGTCACAGTTAAGAATAAATATCCTCTGCCCAGGATTGATGATTTAATTGATCAACTTTAGGGGGCTTCAGTCTTCTCGAGGATTGATTTGAGATCAGGGTATCATCACCTGCGGATCTGGGAAACTGATGTGCAGAAGACAGCTTTTCGTACCCGGTATGGCCACTATGGGTTTTTGGTTATGCCATTCGGGTTGACGAATGCACCAGCTACCTTCATGGATCTGATGAATAGGGTATTCAGACCCTACCTGGACCAATTTGTTGTGGTATTTGTTGATGATGTGTTGGTATATTCCCCTGATGTGTAGACTCACCAGACACACTTGAGAATGGTGTTAGAGACCTTAAGGCAACACCAGCTGTATGCGAAGTTCTCTAAGTGTGAGTTTTGGCTGGAAGAGGTCACATTCCTTGGCCACATCATTTCAAGCGAGGGAAATAAAGTGGACCCAGCGAAGGTTGAAGCAGTTAGTAGTTGGGCCAGACCTAAGACCGTGACTGAGATCAGAAACTTTTTGTGCTTGGCTGGATATTATAGGAGGTTCATACAGGATTTCCCAGGATTGCAACACCCTTGACCAGATTGACGCAAAAGGTGGTTCCTTTCATTTGGGACTGGCAATGTGAGGAGGGCTTCAATGAGTTGAAGACCCGACTGGTCACTTCTCCAATTTTGACTCTACCTTCGGGGAGTGGGGGCTTTGCAGTATACTGTGATGCTTGTGGCACAGGATTCGGATGTGTGCTGATGCAGCATGGAAGAGTTGTGGCGTATGACTCACGCCAGCTGAAGAACCATGAAAGGAATTACCCCAATCATGACTTGGAGATGGCTGCAGTAGTTTATGCTCTGAAGATCTGGAGACATTACCTGTATGGTGAGTAGTTCAAGGTATTCACAGACCATCGGAGCTTAAAGTATATCTCCACTCAAAAGGATCTGAATCTGAGGTAGAGAAGATGGGTGGAATACCTCAAGGACTATGACTTTAGCCTATCCTACCATTCGGGGAAGGCTAATGTGGTCGCCGATGCCTTGAGTAGGCGCACTCACTTGATGTCCAGTTTGATGATCAAGGAGTGGCGTATGCTAGAGGATTTGGTTGGTTATAGACCATTGCGGCAGTCTCAGGGACCTAATGGAGCTTGGGTAGCAAGCATGTCTGTTCGCCAAAGGTTATTGGAAACTATTGTAGCTACTCAGCAACGGGATCCCTTTGTGCAGGAGACTTGGGCTAAACTAGAGGCAGGAGAGGCACCTCGTTTCTCTGTTGGTGCAAATGGAGGACTCAGGTATGATCTGCGCTTGTATGTGCCTTAGGTGGAGGATGTGAAACAAAGACAACTAGATGAAGCCCATCGATCTAAGTATTCAATTCATCCTGGGAGCACCAAGATGTACAAGGATCTGAAAAGAAATTTTTGGTGGCCTGAAATGAAGAGAGAGATAGTTGAGCGTGTGATGAAGTGTACAACCTGCCAAATGGTGAAGATTAAGCACCAGAAGCCTGGAGGAATGTTGCAACCTCTGGATATTCCGGTGTGGAAATGGGAGCATGTCTCCATGGACTTTGTGACAGGACTGCCTAAGACCAGGAGAAAGAACGACACCATCTAGGTGATCATGGATCGTCTCACAAAGTCAGCACCTTTCTTACCTATGAGGGTGAATCTCCTGTTAGCTCAATTGGCAGAGTTGTATGTGGCTGAGATAGTCCGTCTGCATGGGGTGCCAGTGTCGATTGTGTCTGATAGGGACACCAGGTTCACATCTAGATTCTGGGGAGCATTACAAGAGGCTTTCGGCACCATTTTGCATTTCAGTATGGTCTTCCATCCTCAGACAGACAGACAGACTGAGAGGACTATCCAAACCTTAAAAGACATGTTGAGGGCCAGCACCTTGGATTTAGGGGAAGCTGGGAAGATCATCTTCCATTGATCGACTTTGCCTACAACAACAGCTACCATTCCAGCGTAGGTATGGCGCCATATGAGGCATTGTATGGTAGACCTTGCAGAACACCTACCGGTTGGGACGAAGTAGGCGAGAGGTAGCTTGTGGGCCCATAGATTGTGCAACAGTATGCAGAGAAAGTGGACCTGATTAGGAAGAGACTAGCAGCTGCACAGAGCAGACAGAAGAGTTATGCTGATCGGAGGCGTAGACCTTTGGAGTTCAAGGTTGGAGACTTCGTCTTCCTTAAGGTGTCACCAACAAAAGGCACATTCAGATTTGGGAAGCGGGGGAAGTTGAGTCCTCGCTACATTAGACCCTACAGAATAATCAGGAGGGTCGGGGAATTTGCCTACCAGTTGGACTTGCCTCTAGAGTTTTTGGGCGTGCATAGTGTGTTCCACGTCTCGATGTTGAGGAAGTGTTTGGCCATTGCATCCTAAGTGATTCCAGTTCAGCCAGATGAGCTGCAGAAAGATTGGACCATGGTGGAGGTTGTTGTGCAGATCCTTGATAGGAAGGAACAGATCATCAGAAGCAAGGTAATTCCTCTTGTGCTAGTCCAATGGCAGCATCATGGTGTTGAGGAAGCTACTTAGGAGCGAGAGGCGGACATGCAGTCCTAGTACCCCTGTTTGTTTGATCAGTGAATTTCGAGGACGAAATTCTTTTTAGGGGGGTATGATGTAACATCTGTGCCTAGTTTTCCATTTAATATAAACCATGGAATTTCCTGTAATTATTTATGTGGTTTATTAATGGTAAATCCAAGTTGTGTTTGTTGGCTGTGATCTCTCCCTGTGTTTTGTGCCCCTGGTTTCTCCCTTGTGGTGTGACTTCTTTGGATTGTGGGTCTACTATGCAATTGGGACCCGTGTTTGGGGTGAAATTCACTTGGACTTGAGCTTGGACCTTGTCAAGATCCCAACCATGCTAGTGACCTCCCGTCCTTATCTTCTCCGCGCCCATGACCCATTCCCCCTATTCGCGAGGCCTGGGGAGGGCTGCTCGTCCCATCCCTTCGACGGTAGGGTGGCTAGCAGCGGATCGGCGGAATCCGTGGGGATGGCAGGCGACGGTGGCTTTAAAGGGAGGTGTGCGGAGTGGGGGAGGAGCAGAGAAACCAGAGAGAGGGTGAGAGGGAGTGCGAAGGCTGAGGAGAAGTCGCGTGCTGGAGGAGATCGTGCGAGTGCAGGGGGAGGCTGGTGCAGTGCACAGTCGGAGCTCGAGGACACGCAGGGCTCGTTGAAGCTAGGTACGCGTTCCCCCTTCTTTTTCCCTCCATCAGTTGAGACATGTTTAGGTTAAAGGATAAAATCATGTATAACATTGTAAAAATCATGCAAAATATGGGAAATGTTGGGAAGGTGATGAATCATGTGTTTGTAGTGATATGATGCTAATTCATGGTTGATTCGTGAGATTTTTCTAAGTGTTGTGAAGCATGCTATAGTGATTTCCATATGAGCATTATGCCGTTATGAATTTCTATAGAATAGCATGCTTAATGGATTCATGTTTTGATTGAGGGGTTTTGGAGTAGACTTGAAGGTCTACACCCTATGCTTTACTTGCAATTTTTGTTGTGACTTCGAGGGGTCCGCTCCTTACTCTCACCTTGAGGGAGAAGTGACGATGGTAGCCGGGAGGGTTTTCTGCAATCGTAGAAAATGGTATGCCGAAATGCTCCTAGGCGGTTCCCTGGACCACTGATTCGGACAACGTGGGGAAATTCGGTTGACCGAATCAGGGGGTTTCAAATGACCAGATGATTTCGGTCGACCGATCTGGCAGGGGACTGATAAAACTGATAGGGATTCGGTATACTGAAATATTTTGGTCAACCGAATCAGGGATTTTTGGTCAACTGAGACCCTATTTGGTATGTAGAATCAGGAGCCAGGGCAATATTGAAAAATGCTTGGAACAATGTTGATAAATATGGATAAATACATGATAAATGTAGGAGATGCATGGAATGACTTGTGAGATAATGCATGTAAGTATGTTGATTTTTTAATGATGTTTTCCATGAGTTATGAAACATGATTTGTGTGTATAATTTGGACCCATGCGAGGGGTGATTGCATGGTATAATGACCATGAATGAATGTGTGGGTTCGAAATCCATAGATGATAATGTGATGCATAATGCGTGCGATTTACAAAGAGTTTTATGAATGGAAAATGGTTTTGACAAATGTTTTGAAAAGAGAAATTGCATATGGTTTTAAAGAAATTAATGGAATTATAGGAACCATAATGAGACCAGGGCTTGCCGACGAGGTAGTGAGACCTCTAGAGATGTCGGGGACGTGTCCTAGGTTGTGGTTGCCGAGTTTGCGGTCCGAGGTAGGAGTCTCGAGACTGTGGTGGTACTGTAGGACCCCGGGTATGGTAGACCCGGACTACCCTCAATGCCGGTGCTGGACGGGTCTGGGGTTAGAGTCCCCAAGTGCTCGGGCACCAGGGCGTCCCGAGGATGCACTTCGTGCTTGTACTAGCGAGGGTACATTTTGAGGCTACGGTCGTGGCGATTGAACTCCAGCGCGGGGTGGTTCACTACAGCACTGTAGTGTGGGTGTGGTGACATGGAATCCTCACCAGCTGCTTGTGGCTAGGTCGATCGCCTATGGCTAGGGTAATGTGACCAGTTTTTGGAATGGTAAAGTGTGGATTTGTGTGTTCGACTATTTCCTAGCCCTGATTTGTAATAAATTATGTTAATGGTTTTAAATGATGCTTTGGGCTATGAAACTAGATGAAATGATTTGTTTCTCTTGTGTTGAGTATAAAGATTTATCAATGAGCATGAGGTTTTGAAAGAAAGGAAAGGAAAGTTTGAAATGGCATTGTTTTCAAAGTCTTTCTAGTCGAATGTGTTGGTTTTGGCGATGGTAGTTTTCTGGAAATTTTCTGGCAATTGTTTTCGCAGGTTTTATCACTGTTTTGGGGCACGTACTGGGTGACATTCCTGTCACTCACGCGTGTTTTCCTTGTCCCCTTTTGTTTCAGGTGCTCAGGAGTAGGAGTAGTCTAGTCTGGTGCATCTTTTCAAGCCACTTTTGCGACACACAGGTCTGGGTGTTTAGCTTTGTTTATTTAATTCTATTATTTAGATTCTTTTAGCTGCTTTTGGGTAGTTCCCGTATTGTTGTGTAGCACTGGGGCGTTACAATAGCACGAATCGAAATCTTTTGATCTAGTAAAAATTTCCTTAATCTTTCATACCAAGCCCTAGGTGCATGCTTAAGTTCATAAAGTGCTTTGTTTAATTTGTAAACATGATCCGAATTGAGTTCATCATCAAATCCAAGGGGTTGTTTGACATACACTTCTTCTTCAATAAATCCATTTAGAAAGGCACTTTTCACATCCATTTGAATTACTTTAAACCCTAGGTGGCTAGCATATGCTAACAACATCCTAATGGATTCTAATCTAGCTATATGAGCATAGGTTTCATCAAAATCAATGCCTTCCTCCTGATTGTAACATTGAGCTACTAACCTAGCCTTATTTCTAACTACTTTGCCAGATTCATCTAATTTATTTCTAAAAATCCATTTTGTCCCATTAACTTGTTTATTCTCAGGTTTTGAAACCAACTTCCAAACATTGTTTCTTTCAAATTGATTTAACTCCTCATGCATGGCATCTACCCAATAGTTATCATCACAAGCTTCAGTTACATTTTTGGGTTCAATGGATGATACAAAAAACATAAGTTGCACAGCCATGATCGAGATTGGATCGTGTTTGAATTCCTTTGGACACTTCACCTATGATGAATTCCTTAGGATGTCCATACACGTATCGCCAATCTTTATGACTGGGTTGCTCATCATTAAGTTTTAATTCCTTAGTTTGGTTTTCTAATGTGTTTACATTTACCTTTTGATCATCATCAATGTCTATGTTTATTGCCTTAGTTTCAGTGTTTTCTTCAAAATTTACATGGATTGATTCTTCCATTATTAATGTTCTTTTATTATAAATTCTATAAGCCTTGCTCCTAGAGGAATATCCATGGAATATTCCCTCATCAACTTTAGGATCAAACTTATCTAAATTGTCCTTAGTGTTCAAGATAAAGCATTTGCATCCAAAAATTTTAAAGTAAGAAATTCTAGGAGTTTTGCAAAACCAAAGTTCAAATAGGGTTTTATTTAAGATCGGTCGAATTAAAACTCGATTTAAGATATAGCAAGCTGTATTCACGGCTTCTGCCCAAAAGTGCTTTGGCAAATTGCTTTCACAAAGCATGGTCTTAGCCATTTCTTGAAGGGTTCTATTTTTTCTTTCTACAACTCCATTTTGTTGAGGGGTTCTTGGAGAAGAAAAGCAATGTTCAAAACCATTCATTTCACAAAAAAATTTCAAAATCATCATTTTCAAATTCCCCTCCATGATCACTTCTTATTTTAATAATTTTTAACCCTTTTTCGTTTTGAACCCTCTTGCAAAACTTTTGAAATTCAATGAAAACATCATTTTTGTTTGCTAAAAAGAAAACCCAAGTAAAGCACGAAAAATCATCGATAATAACAAAAACATATCTTTTACCCATCTAGACTTAGTATTCTACTTGGTCCAAACAAATTCATAAGAATTAATTCTAGCGGTTTGGAAGTAGAAACTATATCTTTAAATTTGAAAGATGATTTAATTTGTTTTCCAAATTGACATGCATCACATAGTTTATCCTTTTTAAAATCAATTTTTGGTACCCCTATCACAAGTTCACTTTTGGATAATTTAGAAAGTTGTCCCATATTCGCATGGCCAAGTCTTTTATGCCATAACCAATGTTCGTCATTTGAAGATGCAAGGCAAGATAGAGTCATATCAGGTTTATGTGAAATTTTTATTTTATACACATTATTTTTCCTTTTTCCAATAAATATGATTTCGTTAGTTTTAGTATCTATTGTAGTACATTCATGTTTATCAAACATTAATTTATAGCCTATGTCACACAATTGGCTTATGCTAATCAAGTTATATTTAAGACCATCTACAAGTAGAACATATTCAATAGGGAGATTGTGAGAGTTACCTATATTTCCTATCCCCACGATTCTTCCCTTTGCATTATCACCAAATGTGACCACTTTGTCTTCTTTGGTGCTCAATGTACATAAGAGTCTATGATCTCCTGTCATATGGCAGGAGCATCCATTGTCCAAGATCTACTTGGAGTTCATGATTTTCCTGTATCATAGGATGCATGTAAGGTTTTAGGTACCCACATCATTTTTGGTTTCCTTTTTCTATCATTTATTTCAGTTTGATTATTTTTAACCCATTTTGACTGTCTTCTTGCAACAAAGATGTATTTTTCGTTTGTAATTGCTCTTATGAATCCATTTTCATATAGGGTGTCATTAAATTTTGAGTATCCAATTCCATATTTGTTCAATGAATGTCTTTGACTAGAGAGGATTTTATCTAGGTTTTCTTTTCCTTTTGTGAATTTGGTTACTGTGTTAAGTAGGTCATTGCTATTGATTTTTAATGTGGTAATATCTTTTTCTAGATTTTTTATGTTATATTTCATATGTTTGATTTCTTGCTTTAGTTCAATATTTTCCTGATTTGGTTCATCATTTTCATCAAACAAGATTTTACCTTCACTAATTAATTTCTCATTTTTATTTGTAACTTTTTCTATGTTTTGATTTTGACTTTTGTTTATGGCTTTTAGATTCTTGTATTTTTCATATAACTCGTTAAAGGCCTCCAGAAGTTCCTCCATGTTGATGTCTTCCATGTTAACGAAAGAGCTAATCTCACTAGCCTGTGCCATGAAGCACATATTGGCTTTTTCACTATCAAAGGCAAAGTCCTCATCAGAAGATGAGTCACTCTCATCCCATGTGGCTTGGAGGGCTTTCTTCTTGATGGGTCTTTCATTCTTTTTATTAATTTTCATTTTTAAAAGTGGACAGTCTCGTTTGAGATGTCTTGGTTTATTGCATTTAAAGCATAGGGGTGGATCATATTTTTCTTTATTTTTATCTTGATATTTATTTAATTTCTTCTGAAATCTTCCTCTCTTAATGAATTTCTTAAATTTTCTAGTTAATAGGGCTATGTCTTCATCTTCATCTTCGGATTCTTCTGAATCTGAGGTAACTTTTAGAGTTATATTTTTCTTCTTAGGGTTTTCAATTTCTTGCTTTTCCTTTTCCTTTAGTTGGACTTCATATGAAGTTAGGTTTCCTATTAGGTCTTCTAGGGAATAAGTAGATAGGTCCTTAGCTTCTTCTATGGCAGTGGTCTTCTTTTCGCATTCGGAGGTAAGAGACCAAAGGATTTTTCTCACTAATTTACTTCGAGAATAATCCTTACCAAGGGATTGTAGGTTATTAGTTATTTCATTAAATCTGGTGAACATTTCACTTATAGGTTCATTATCTTTCATTTTAAATAATTCAAATTTGTGAACCAGCATGTTTATTTTTGTTTCCTTAACTTAGTTGGTTCCTTCATGTGTAACTTCTAAAATATGCCATGCTTCACGGGAACTCTTGCAGTTTGAGATCCTATTAAACTGTTTCTTACTAACAGAATAGAATAAAATGTTTAACCCTTTAGCATCTACTAGTGCCTTCTTCTTCCCTGCGCCATCACTCCTCCCACTCCCTCCTTCCCACGTTCTAGACAACCGCAGCCATGACCCACGATTCCTTCACGCCACCCATCCCTTAAAAGCCCCGAGAAACCACCAAGGGGGGTGATCCGCATCAGAACTGGAGAGAGCGGAGTGGAGAAACCAAAATAGAGATCGTCGGAGAGCGAGAGAACCTTCAGGCCTTCAATCCGCAAGCAATCCGAAGCCCTTCACCCATGACTACCAACCCGCGAAGGCATCCAGCCCCAATCTCCCAAGCCAACAACCATCTTTTTCCAGCAACTAGAGCATCGCCGGAAACGCTGCCACTACCATTGAAGATCTTTGGGGAGGACATCTCACGCATCAGGTAACTCTTCCTTCCCTTATCCTTCAATTCATAGCATGCCCCGTAGTTGCCTATAGGTTCCCTAAACCAGTCATGGTGGAGCGGCGCCTCCTGCCCAACGCCGCATTGCCTCCGGTGGTGGGTTCACCACCACCGACAAGCCACAAGCCGCTGGGCTTCAGGCAAGGCCTCCGTGGGCCACCTCTCCTCTCCCCTTTTCTTTCCTCCACCTCTGGTTTCCCTCCGCTCTAGAGAAGCCCCACCGACGCTCAACCAACCCCGTCACCATTGCCACTACTACTGCCGACGACCCTCCGCCGTGAAGACGCCTGAGATCCCCTAGACGCTCCAACACCGTTCCACCTCCTCTGGAAGCATCCCCGTGTCACCACGAGCGCCTCCGGTTTCGTCCTCCATTGCCCGGACCGCCACAACAACCCGACGACCATCGCCGAGCCCGTCGTCGGAGTCGGAGGTGGGAAGAGCCCTCCGAACCTCCTTAGGCTTCACCAGCACTCCTCTCAGCCTTGCCGTGCCCTCGTGATGCTTCCCAGGCATCCGCTTGGGCCAGTCCAACTCGGGAGCACCGCCGTGCAGCTCCGTCGTCTTCCCCGTCATCAACAGGGGCTCCCCACTGGAGCATGAGGTGGGGGGGGG
>JAMKQA010012471.1:0-14313 GCA_024699735.1 Posidonia australis
TGGAAAGGATTGAAGTTGGATCAGAAAATGTACGGAAGTGAAGTGCATATAGTATCAAGAACTGATTGCAATAAGAATCACTAGCAGAATATATTGAAGGCTATTATAGACTACTCCGTCTAGAAATCTTAAAGGATTGACATAGGTTGTATTTGTTTGCAGTTCCGTTCTGCTTAGGCCGCTCAGCTCCCACGAAGAGGTATCTCTTCAGGCAAACAGCCTCACTCCCGTCCAAGGAGATCCTTTGGATGCCACTCTAACCACCATAAACGAAAAAGGATCTAGGAAGCGAGTGACAGAAGGCTCCAGTGTTGGAGCAGCTACAGTACAGGTTCGTATTTGCCCCGGAGATTTAACACTTGGAAACATACATAGCCATAATTTTTAGTTGACCTTCGTCATTTTACAACATATATGGAGGATCAGATGTAAAATCTAATAAAGATTATGAAATCACAATGTCTTGATCAACTCAGCTATTTTGAGTTAGATGCCTGATTCCTTGGCCCCGTACAGGCATCAACTTATGTATAACAATCGGTCAGATAATACGTGCTCCGACCCGATTAATCTCACTCTCCAACACTAATGCTAGCTCGTGTTCTTTCCCCCGCCCACGGGTTTTTTAATCTCCATTGGTTCGATGATCTCAATTTAGCATTTCTTGCTGTTCTCTCGTCGATCGATTTCTTATTGTTCATTTGGAAGGTACGTGGTGTTTGAGATCTACAGGTTCTGGTGCTATTCTCTCTTTCTTAAGGGTTCTGTTTACTCTGTTCCTCTTCCGTTTACTGTAGCTTTTGGTCCTCCACAAAGTTGCCATGCCATCACTTCCCAAATGACCATGCAGATTTCATCAACAAAAAGAGAAATATTGGAATGAATTAGGACCGATCGTTCTATACATAATTGCTTTCTTTCAATTTGATTCTACGATTTTTTGCTTTACTTCGGTAAGTAGTAAATTTTGTGACAAACGTCAATTCCGTTCTCATGTCAGCAACTCAAGGGTGTACAAGCAGAAATAGTCTTCTTCCCAAACTACCGTGTTGGTTCGTTCTATCTTAGCAAGGGCAAGCAATTCTTAGTTTGTTTAAGCTTTTGATTGTTAGAGTAAAGATTTTTTTTTTTTTTAGCTTGAATGAAGGGAAAGTTGGTACGGGCAAATGTGCTATGACAATGTCTCATTGTCACAGTCGTTGGGAGAACTTTAAACTCGCCACAGATTCCAAGTTCGAATCTTGGAACATGCATAAAAAAAATTCTCCTCTAACTATCTCAACCGTTAACAAAAAAAAAAAAACATGTAATGTGGCGACAATCAATGTATCATTTGCATCCAGGACCTTAATTTTCTCCTTCCCTCATTATAGACATTCGTGGTTGTAGCGTAATGTTCTAGTTTCTTTGTCCTGATAATTCCTCCCGAGGTGGGGGCTTGGGCCCCCATTGCTTTGGACAACAAACGCTAGAGCATGAAATGCTCTTGCAATCAAGTCCTCGTAAAAATAAAAAAATGTAAATAATCAAGCAGATAGAATTACAAAAGCTTAAAAGTTTTTTATACATGTTTTTTCTTGAAATTTTGACAAATTTAACGATGATATCAGTTGATCAAGTAAATTACATGAACTTAACGAGTAATTATTTATTATTTAAAAATATATCTCAAAGCATGTATATGATCGAAATTCATATACATTAGTTTCGTCCCTGTTTCCTTCCTTACTTTTCCACATCCTATTTTCTAAAATAATCCTTTTCTTCGTTCCTATTTTGCTACTGCCCTATTGTGTATCTTTGTTGCATTGATCAACATTTTTATTAATTAAGCTACATTGTCTAAAAAAGTCACTTCTTAATTTTATTTTATTTTTTTGTAATCGGTAAACTAGTATTAATAGTTCCCTTGACTATGTAAATCACCACCAAGAGATAAATTAGTATCAAATTACAAGTCATGTGGAACTATATGTTCCAGCCAAAAATTAGCCTCAGTTCAATAGGCTCAACAAAAAAAGGTATCAGTAAAAATATCACATTTTGTTCAGTTCGATTGACAAAATATTAATCATTGCATATGGTATTCTTTTGCAGGAGCAAGAGGAGACTGAATTTGGTCAGCCATTGGCATGAAGTTATGTGGAGTTGATGGTGCTTGCTCCAAATCCCTAGTTTGTTGAAAAAATGACACTGAGCGATGGATCTTTTCTTTCTCAAATCCTGTACCTAGATTAGTTATCCAACAATGCATCAAAGAAGTAATATCATTGATAATTAAACTGAGATTTTCTCTAATTCCTCTGAAGATTCTATTATTTCGTTCCTTCCATATAATCTAGAGTATAACTTGAATCAAAGTATAAGAACCTTGTGAAGGAATATCAAATTTCAATGCAAGTGGAAAGATGAATAAGTCTGCAATCTTAAAAATTGCAGAATACATAGTCCCAGAAATGAAGGCATTCCAAACAGCACTAGCAAAATGGCAATGAATAAACAGGTGATTAATCGTTTCACTATGTCCATTACAAAATATACATAAGTCAGCGCCAGTCCAGTCTCTTTTGCACAGGTTATCTTTATTAGTGCTTTATTAAAAAGAACCAAACATGAAAAAAGTTTGACTTTGAGAGGGACCTAACTTTTCCAGGTTACATCAGTTAACTGAAACCTATGCCCTCCATCATTTAAGAGTTTATAACAGGATTTCACAGTAAAATTCTCACTAAATGTTGTCCAAATCATAATGTCATCTTTAGGAAGTAAGTGTGTATTACTTAAGATTTCTGTTAAACAATCAACCTGGTCCTGAATAGGTGAGTAGTTATTATATGATATGGGGCTAGAGAATAGTCTGCCAAAGTCAGATCTAAAAATCTCTAAATTTTTTTTAACAGAAGCTTTCTTGTGTTTTGCAATTTTATATAAGTCAGGTAAAACATGTCTGAGTTTTTCTCCTCTCCACCACCATTTCCATCATTAACTTGAAAGGAAGAGAAACAATTTACAATATCAAAGCATCCCTTGATTTTTTGCCACAGAGGGGAAGATCTGCCAATTGATGTGTTCAAAAGAGCACCAGGCCATGCTCTTGATAAGTACCTAGCTTTTATTAGTTCTTTCCATTTTAAGCTGTAAGAACTAGATAATAGCTGCCATAGTAGTTTACTTTTAAGAGTCAAATTGAAATTTCTCATATTTATAATTCCCCAACCCTTTTGTGTTTTTGGTCTACAAATAGATACCCACTTAGCCAAATGATAGTAAGTGCTTGAAGATGAGTAGGATTTCCATAGAAATCTACTTCTGAGTTTATCAATTTCTTTTTCCACCTTAGTGGGGAGGTGGAGAACCGAAAGGTAGTATGTAGGAATAGCGTGAGTACTGCATTGACAAGAGTTAGTCGTCCTCCTAAGGATAAGTATTTTGCCTTTCAAAGAGATAATTTTTTTAAAATTTTCTCAATTACTGGGGTCCAGTCATTGAAAGTGGCTTTCCTATAGTGCAAAGAAAGCTCAAAATATTTGAATGATATGATTTCTATATTACATCCAAGGGTATGAGAGGACCTAATGATGAAGTGGTCAGGAACTCCAATACTAGTGAGAGAAGACTTATGAAAATTAATTTTCAGTCTGAAACAAGACTGAAAATAACATAATATTCTCTTTATGTTTATTATATTTTCCTCTCTTGTAGACAGAAATAAAATAATATCATCGGCATATTGGATATTTAATATGTTGGGCCATCCATTTGGGAACTGAATCCTAGAAATGATATTATTATCTAAAGCAAAGGCTAACATCCTGTTCAGGATATGTGTAGCCACAATGAAGAGAAGTAGGGACAAGGAATCTCCTTGTCTTAGACCATTTGAGGCTTTGAAATATCTCTTGAGGGAGCCATTTACCAGAACAGAAAACCTAACATGATTGATGCACATCTTGATCTAAGTGATCCATTTAGTTCCACATCCTGAAACCTTTAAGAGAATCCAATAAGAAATCCCAATTGATATTATCAAAAGCTTTATCAAAGTCAAGTTTTAGGATAAACTCAGGAATGCCAGCCACTTTCATATAATGCAATGTTTCCTGGACAACCAGGAAACAATCCCCAATGTACCTTCCTGAGAGAAATGTACATTGAGAATTATCAATGATATTATTAAGAGTGGGAGTGATTCAAGTTGTTAGAGTCTTTGTTATAATTTTGTATAGACTATTTACTAAACTAATAGGTTTGAAATCTTTAATAATTGTGCACCCTCCTTTTTTGGTATTAAAGTGATAAAAGTCTGATTAATAGGCACTAGGTACTCAGAATCAGAGGTGGAATGAAGGTGTTGAAAAACTTCTAGAATATCATACTTAATGGACTCCCAGAAATGCTAAAAAAAGCATAATAGAAAACCATGTGGGCCTGGAGCCTTTTCTCCAGGCAATTGACCAATATTTTTATGTATTTCTTCCATAGGGAATACATCTTCCAGAACCTCTGGATTCATAATCTTATTAGGTAACAAAATATCCCAATTTAGAGAGGGAATATTCCTTTTAGGCTTATTGAATTGCCAGGTAAAATGTTTTTCAATTTCCTTACAGATTAGAGATGGAGAGGATATCAGATTATCCCTGATATTAAGCGAGTAGATGACATTTATTCTCCTACGACATTTCACCATATTATGAAAGAATGTTGTGTTTAGATCACTTTCTTTAAGCCATTGAATTCTAGATTTCTGTTTCCAGTAGACTTCTTTTTCTTGAAGTAATAGATAATGCTTAGCCTTAAGTTCTCTCTTTATATTCCATAGGTCATCTTTAGCCTATTTTTCCTTTCTTCCCTGACTGGGCCAATCTAGCTTTTTATTTGTTTTTTTAGGAATTTAAGTCTGTATGCAAATTTAACCACACAGGATGGGGAAACACATATATTAGAGGACCTTTGCCAACAATTCTCAATAAAGTAAGTAAATCCTTCAATATAAAACCAGGATTTATAAAATTTAAATGGGGTGGGACCCCAGTCTATTGGAATAGTGTTGAGAATAATGGGTATGTGGTCAGATACCACCCTGGCCTTTCCCAACTAGTAAGAGTTTGGATACTTGGTTGACCAATCAGAAGAGATAAGGAATCTATCTAGTCTAACCATGGTAGGCTAGACTTGATAATTAGACCAAGCCTATCTGCAATTATTAGGGGACATGTCCAATAAACAATTATTCTCAATAAAATCATTGAAACCTTTCATGGAAGGTGAGATGCCACATCTTGACGAATGTTCATAGAAATATCTTATTAAATTTAAATCTCCCCCTATGACCCAATTTGAGTTAACTATTTTACTAAGGGAATCCAGTTCCTCAATAAAATCAAATTTTAATCTGGGATCACAAGAACCATAGACTCCTGTGAGCCACCATTCATTACCATCAGAGTAGTTTCTCAGTTTCAAGGAAAGGCTATAGGTGGCTACTATAATGTTACATAATTCATATATTCTATCATCCCATCCTATGAGAATTCCCCTAGAAGCACCCAATGAGGGGAGAAAGGACCATTTATTTAGTAAACCTCCTCCTAAGGTTCTGAGGAGGCTGAAGGAAAAAGATTATGACTTAGTTTCACTAATTATAAGGATGTTACTTTTATTTGATCTAACTAAATTGCAAATAGCTCTTTTCTTTCCACTATTACCCAATCCTCTAATGATCCAGGTAGAAATAATCATTTATTTTGGGATGATATATAAAGAGAAGCAAAGTTCTCAAACAAACAAGAGTCATCATCAAGATTTATATGTGCTAATCCTTGATCCTCTCTGACAATGTTAAAGAAATTATTTACATCTTTTGGGTTATTATGGGATATTCCTAATTTCCCACAATTTTTTTTGAAATGATCATAAGAGTCCCAAGTAAGAGCATTATTCAGTAAATGATTACAGTTATCCTCAATATCAGAACAAGTAGACTCTGAGCCATGTAATGTTGCAGTGTTGTTTACTAGGAAACTATCATGCTGAGTAGAATTTGCAAAAGAAGTAATATCGTTATTACCTGAGGCATGGATAGGGGTAGGTGGGTGAGATTCAGATGCATCTTCATTTGAACAGCCTAAATCATCCTTCTCCAGACAGTCATATACAGCCAGCACTTTCTTGAATTTGGCTATTGATAAGTTCCTTGCTCTAATTTCAACCTCCACAAATATGGATGTTTCATCCACAGTATGAGGAAGGTCAAGGGAAGGTTGTTGAGTGGATAGAGAGGTTGAGGAATTGTGACCACCCCCAAGAGAAGGAGGAGTGGGAGTAGGAAGGATACCAGCTGAATTGGTAGAAGGTTGTAGGCTAGGACTAGTGGATCTAGTCCACACATTTTTACCATTCCTCGAGCTTTTACTGCCTTTTCCTCCTCTCCACCCATTGTTATTTTTGAATGGTTTGCGGATAGGATGCAAGCCACTGGAACTTGATTGTGCTAGAGTGGGTTTAGTGGGCCAAGCAGGAAGTGTCTTAGAAGTAGGTGCAAAAAGGGAACATATGTCCAACTACGCCTAAATTTGATAGGGTAAACAATTTTCCCAAAAGCGAAAAATCTGCAGTTAGGGATATCTTTGCCTGGGTGAACCCTGATCCTGACTCTAGAAAACCCAAGGAATTTCGCATAATCAATGGACAAATCGACTTCCAACAACTCAGCAAATCCAAAAGCCATACGATGAAAGATGTCTACATTCCAAAGATGGTGAGGTATTCCTTGAAGTCTAATCCATACCCCTTCTTCCTTTAGGGTAAATACTACATTAGAGTTGAGGGACCAGGGGATAAAGGAAGCAGATATCATCTGAAGGGATGATCCATACATGTTAAGGATTTCATTCCTAGCTTTAGTGGAAGGAAATACTAGTAAAAACTTCCCTGGGGAGAAGATCTACACCTCCACTTCAGAGGTACAGGGCCAGCAAGCACGTAGGTGCTCTTCTAGTACCTCCTTAGTGAGATGAGGGGTATGTGAGGTAACTATGGCACTGCGTGATAAAGACTGATAGAGGTCACACACAGCCTCCAAAGGGGGTAAAATGGTGGGATTGTGAGGAAAAAGGCCAGACATACTGTGAGGATGGGGAATAGAGGCTGAAGAGTCCTGAAAAAATTTACATAGTGCTACAGAGTGAGAAGGAGATTTGCACTTAAAACAAGCACCTATGAACTTACAAAATTTTTTTACATGCCCTCGCAGGCCACAACTAAAGCATTGCCCAGTCAAATGGCAGAAGCTTACCCTAAGGGTGCAGGTTTTCTTCTTAGCTACCACCTTCCAGTCACCTCCCAAGTCTTTTGGAGCTGAAGAGTAATTCCTAGTGCCACACGAAGCACCGGATGCAATAGAGGAAGAGAAAGCCTTAACTGGGGAGGAGAGGAATGAAAATCTTGTGCCAATGAGGAGATATCTCTCACCAGTGGGTGGGGAAGAGGGAGAAGAGTCAGTAAAATGATCACAATTGTCAGAATAAATTTCTTTGTCAGAGATTTTCTCCAGATTGGAAGAAAGCCCATTAAAGAACAAAGAAACATAAAGAGCTTTCTTATAAGGTTCGTAGGAAATATGCATATTATTAATGTCATGAGAGAAAGAATTACTGTGCGCATTTAATATTGCATAAAGACCGTCGTCATCTTGGAAACCCAAATGTCTCGTCGAAACGGAGGGAGGATTAATTTTGTCATTAGATATTTGGACCGACCAATCCCGAGAGTACTTAAGAGGAGATTCCTTGAGATAATGGGAGTTATTATCATAAATCACAGTAATAATCGGTGGCTTATACTCCGTATAATCCCACACAGAAGATGAGGATGCTACAGAGAAACTGGCACCCATGTCAGAGCCTAGGGAACCTGCCCCTTATGGCTTCCCCTGACCAGCAAGGGAGACAACGATCCACCGACCGCTGATCGGCATAGGGATCGCCAGAGTCGGAGAAGAAACAGAACTAAAAACTACATTAGAGAAAGAAAGAATAATATTTTCCACTGTCAAACATGAAATCTCCAGAAAATCATAAGATTTACACCTACTCTTATCAAAAAGATCTTGATCGCAAGGAGAATCACAGGTAGAATCATATTTACATGGAGGCATCTCTATTTTTTTACACCTCTTATTATTATTACGAGCAAGATCAGAGTAGTAATGCATTGAGAAAAGATTATCTTTCACAGAAGAAACCATATTCATCTTAGAATCAAAATAACATCTATTAAGATTGCACAGCCAGCTAAAAGATATTTTTAGAATTCGAAAGAGAATGTCAATGACAAGATCTGGTCGATCCCCAGGCAGAGGCCATGGAGAGGACAAAGAATCGGATCTGATCTGAAACAACAAAACCGCCCAAAACGTGGCCAAGCCAGTCGTGTTCCCCTCGACCGATCGTCGCAGAGACAATATGAAACAGACTAAGGGGGCTATTAGAAGAAGAATCTGGTTTTAAAGAAAGGTGGGGAAGAAAGGGTCTTCCCAGATCCACATACCTGTGCATGTGTGGACGAGGAGGAAGGTGCAACTTTGCCTGATTGTCGGGAAATCACAGGTAAAACGAAGTCATCAGAGTCGTCCTCCTCAAGAAGACGGCACTTGAAGGCCATCCACTCAAAACGAGTCGCAAGGTGAAGTAGATCTTGGGGGCGGAGATGACCGGAGCCCCTTCGCAGATGTTTTCGCTCTCCCATGTTTAAACAACAACTCCCCAATTCTTTTTAAACAACAACTCCGAAATGGATTTGAATCCAAACAAATTTGAATTTTAAATCCACACTATCAAATAAGGAAAGAAAACCCATCTCTCTCTGATTCCTGTATACACACACATTCTCTCACCTGTCTCACCTCTCGATTCCACTTCTGTCCTGCAACTCCACCAACCACTATCTCAAGTTCTTCTCCCACCCACCAACCAATCTGCAAGAGCTTGGGAAATCAAGATGCGGAAGTCATCGAGGGTCCAGGCAGAAGTTGAGTGTCCAGAGTGCCCTATGAAGTTTCATACATCGAAAGCTCTCGATGGTCACATGAGGTTGCACTCGGAGAGAGACTACCGAGATATGAAGCAAGTCACTCTTCAGATAGTGCTTAGAAGAGCAGGCTACCCAAGAAACTAGCAACGACGTCAATGGTGGATACTTGATAATTAATACGACTCATATCCATATTGAAATTACTAATTTCTGTTGCATTTTCAATTTTTATTTTCAAACAACTGTTGCTTGAAAGAATAGGGACCTTCCAATTTTTAGCTTTATGTATCTCTTGCACAATTGACTTTTCAAAAAAAAATTTATTTCTTTCCATGAACAAGTTGAAATATTGTTAGCATTCAAATTTAAAAAAAATAAAAAACTTAATAGAAAAATTAATGCCTAGTAAAGTCGGTAAGCTTTTCCATTTTTTTATTTGGATAAGTTGGCATTTAAAATTAAATATGCGAAAATATCTTTTGTTAATAAGATAAATAATATAGCTAGGTTTTAATTCTAAAAAGCTTATAAAATACTGATAATCCCCAATACCAATCCTACAATAAATCATAAGAGCAAAAACGAGTTCATATCTTATGTTTTATGCAAGATTTGTAGTGTGTCCGAGAGGGGTCCATTGGAGGCCCCATATTTGGTGAATTTTGATCAGGGCAGTTGATTGTTTTTCTGAGAATCAGCTGATTCGACATACCAAACGAGTTCAGTATGTCAAACTAGAGGATTTTGGCATATCGAACGAAGTTCCATCTGTCGAATCCATATCAGATTTATTTGTATCGGCCAAATCGGCAAACCAAAATCGTTCGATATACTGAATCAGAATTTTTGATAGACCGAACTTCAGAGCCCTAGATTGTTTGTGGTTTTGGGGCATTTTGGCATATCAAAATATATCAGTCTATCGAATCAAATCCATTAGCCAATCTCTGAGATTTTTGCAAGAAGTTTCTTGAATGTTTGATTATGCGTTTTTTGACATATTGTTACTAAATTTTTTTTAGAGATTTATAGAAAAGATATTTCAGAATAAAAGAATAGTTTACAGAAAAATTTCTGTAATAGAAAAGTTTCAGAAAAGAGTTTTAATAAAAGAAAAACATGTTTTAGAAAAGAGATTTTAGAGTTTTGAGTTGGCATCGAGTGAAAGAAACTGGGAGCTAAAGAGCTAGTGTTGGCTGGGTCGTGTGTTCAGTCAGGCAAGTTGTAACACAAGTAAAATTCATTTTGTAATTATTTACATTTTAATGAATTTTATTCCTAGACGGGTGTTACTGTTCCATGGTCCGTAGTGTGGCTTTGTGCTTTTGGGCTTGGGCCTCGTGGGCCGGCTTCTGTTTGCGTGTCCTTGAGCGTGGTTGGCACTGTACATTGTGACATTGTGCTTGTGGACCCGGGTGTGGGTTGGCGTGGGGCTTGTGTTTGTTGGCCGTTTGTTGCGACTGGTGGTTGTGTGCTTGGTGCGGAGGGTCGTTGGTTCGTGCCTTGGAGCTGGCGGTTGGGCTGTGTGCGGCGAGGCCGGAAGGTGGTCGGAGACCGACTGGTATGCACGTGCCCGAGGTTGGTGGGCAGGTGCACGGTGACCTCTTCCCCTACCTATATAACGCGTACTTGGGGCGAGTCCTCTCCAACGCATCGGAGCCCCAGCCGTCTCCCTTCCCTTCCTTTCCTCCTCTCTTTTCCCCTCCACTCCTTCTCCATCTTCTTCTTCACTCCTTCCGCTGCGTGTGGGTGCGGGAGACAGAGAGTGGGCCTGAGAGTGGGAGGCAGGAGGCAATGGCTTGCGGTGGCTCATGGCGGCCAGGGAAGCTCCAAAGTGACGTGCCTGAGGTCGTGGAGCTCGAGTGGAGTGCTCCTGTGGCCGTGGTTGCGCCAGAGTATGCCGGAGACGGTCGAAGATCGCCGGAGGTCGTTCCAAGAACGTAATCCCATTTTAATGTACAGAAATCATGTAAAATGGTAGAAAAGCCTAGGAAGCATGTAATCTAGGCTAAATTTAATGTTTGATAATTTTTGGTAATTTATTGTGGTATTTATGGATCTTTATGGCAGTTGGTGTGTTTTGAGTTATTTTGAACCTTCTACCTTTGTGATTTTATATCTTGATGCATGATGAATGGATTTTGGTTTTGTTTGTTGGGTTTTGGAGTAGACTCGAGCGTTTACTACATATGTTTTATTTGTTTTTTTTGGTGGTTGTTCGGGGGTCCGATCGGGGCTTCCATCCCAAGCAATTTCCAGGTGTCTTGTTACTAGTCGCTTGAATTCTGACAGAAAACTGGGGACGCATGCTGATTACGTGGGCCACATGCACGGGTTCGACAGCGGTTCTGATCCTTGGTCCAGGCTTTGTTGGCGTTCGGACAAAAGTGCCAAGGGCATGGGCCAAACGTGTTGGCCACATGCCTGGGTCTGGCAAAGTATTTTCTGGGTTTTTCCTAGATTTTTGGGAAATGTGTTTTAATGAAGTGTTTTTCCGGATTGGTTTGTTTTGTCCCCATGAATGGGATCGTGGGCCATCAGTGGTGGTCCCCTGGGACACCTGATGTGCAGTTTTGCTGAGGCTTTGGAAAGAATTTTCAAAGAGATAAAAATGATTTTGAAAATGGTTTCAAAGAGATAGTTGGCTTGTTTTGGAAAATGTTTTCTTGATTTTCTGTGTGCGGGTTGAAACACTGTGGGACTGTGTCGTCGGGACCAGGGAATGTGACGACATTCTCAGGTGGTCGGGCGAGACTCCCTAGTTGAGGTCGGAGGCCAAGATACCTGAGGCTGAGGGGCATCGGGTCTTGGAGGTATGAGATTCCTTGACTGTCGACTCAAGGCTAGGGTTGTGGTTCGCGGGTTGAGGTGTCTTGTGGCATGACAGGGAGGTATAATACTCCTGTTGTCGCTATGAGCACTGAGGTTCAGGTGTCGTCAGGTGTGGAGGTATGACACTCCCTCCTGAGCACTGTGTGTGGAGGACGTCGTGAGGAGGCGGACCCTGTGGTGGCCAGTGCAGGTGGAACACTTGCCCTTTAGCTGGTAGCGTCTTGAGAGACAGGACAGCCTTCCCAAGGAGGGGTTGGCTTTGTGAGAGTTCTCCAGATGGGAAAATTACGGGACGACGAGGCTCCTGCACAGGGTGGCACGTCGTGGCAGTGCAGACACCGTTGGTTGCTCTTCGGTGGGCTGCTTGTGGGCAGAGTTTGGTTGCCTAATGCTGGGCTTCCCAACTCATTGTGTGTGGTTTTGGCCATTGAGAGCCTTTGCTTGTGGTTTTGGGCTAGTAGTGCCCTGGTTGTGGTTTTAGCCGGTTTGGGCCTGATTTGAGAAGTTTTGAGAAAATGGTTTTCGAAATGAATTTAAAAGGAAAATTAATCATAGTTTTATTTTCAGCAGTTTTTTCTTAGGGTGCGTACTAGGTGACTTCTATCATTCATGTGTTTTCCTCGTGTTTTTGGTTTGCAGGTACAGGCATGTAGAGGGTTAGCGTAGTGCATATATTCTAGAGTCTCCTAGCCGCACACACAGGTTCCTAGTAATTAGATATTTTTCTGTTAGCTTTTATTTTCCCGTAATTGAAATTGTTTTAAATTATCGTGGAAAATACGAGACGTTACAAATTTTGGTATTAGAGCTTCAGGTTCATTAGGTTGCACTACACATAGGGTGTCCGGTTTAAAGACTTCATAGGTTTTACATGCTTGGTAGAGTCTGCACCTGATCTCTTCTTGGTTTTTCTAGTTGTTGCTTTGTCTGTGGTGCAGGTACTTTACCTTTCTCTGACAGGATGCCTCCTCATGGTTGTAAGGGCAAGGCCCTTGTCAAGGAGACCGAGTCCCAAGAGGACGTGGGCGGATGGAAGGCGATTCGTGCGGAATTTAGGAGTTTGGCACACTGGATCTCTCACGCGTTCACCAAGAGTAGTGCTAGTGAGCCATTGGGTGACCTGTGGCTGAACCAGTTCACGAAGCTTCGTCCGCCGTCGTTTAAAGGCAAGGTCAGTGCTGAGGAGAGCGAGGCCTGGTTGGAGAAGGTGGTGAAGATGCTAGAGAGCATGGCGTGCCCAGAGGAGCATTAGGTGCGGCTAGCGACCTACTTGTTGGATGGTGAGGCAGATAGGTGGTGGAAGTCTCTGAGGCGACTGAAGTTCCTGGACTCAGTCACTGTTAGCATCTAGTGGAAAGATTTCAAGGTAGCCTTCTATGACAAGTATTTTCTCACTCATGTGATGGAGCAGCTTCGTCGAGATTTCCGGAGTCTAGAGTAGGGCACGATGTCGGTGCTCGAGTATGAGACTGAGTTTGCCCGACTAGAATGTTTTACTCCTGCTTATGAGTTTGAGGAGGAGCGGGTGCAGAGGTTTCTAGACGGCTTGAACCCAAGGCTGCGAGTAAAGGTGCTGGACTGTCGGTGCTAGACTGTAGAGGAAATGGTTGGGATGGCTTATCACTTTGAGGCGGAGTATTAGAAGTTTCTAGAGAGTTATCCCAAAAGGAAGGGTGAGGCCTCTTATACTTCCCGATTTTCTTTCTCTGGTCCTTCAAGTGCCGGTAGTTCTGGTAGCCTTGAGAAGAAGTAGAAGGCGAGGTCCAGTGTTTCCTCTACGGGCCGGTAGAGTTTTGTTGGAAGTAGCAGAGCTAGCCTCAGTCAAACAGGGTCCAGTGCTCCTGGTGGGAACCAGTGCTTCAACTGTGGTTAGGTGGGCCATATCGCTGCATATTGTCCTCATCCTCGGCAGCCTTCGGCCTCTATGGTGTGCTATAATTGTGAGAAGGCGGGACATGTTCAGAGATCTTGTCAGGAACCACCTAAAAACGTAGGAAGCACACCACAGCAGCCAACTAGGGGATGCGTTTTCTCCATTGCAGCTCCAGACGTTGGGTCTTTGGGAGATGTGGTTGAGGGTAAGGATGAGTAGTTGGTTCTGTAACCCTCTGTAATAGTTGTAATCCCTGTGTAATCTGGACATCTGCCTGTGTAACATTAGCGCCTGATTATCCATTTTTATAATAAACCATGTATTATTTGTAATATTGTGTTTAATGGTTTATTAATGGATAATCTGTTGTTTCTTGGCTGTGGGTGGTTGTGGTTCGCTTTCTGTGCATCTGCCTGTGTTTTGGGACCCTTGTGGAGTCCGATTTGAGGATGCACAGTTGTCTCGATTTGCGTGCCTTTCTTTTCTCTTTTCTTTTCTTCCTCTTTTTCTTTCTTTCTCTCGCAAGTCACGCCTTCCACCATTTTTCTGTCTTCTTCTTCTTCCTCTTCTCCCTC